>JAQPPZ010008290.1:0-153873 GCA_028583015.1 Wollemia nobilis
AAAATTGGAGGAATATCGTGATGGCATCGGGTTCGGCACAGAGAGTGCATGCTCGTGATATTTTTTCATCTAAAAATGACTAGAAGGAATAGGATTTTCTAGTGCATGTCGGGAACCGCTTGTTAAAGAACAATGGATGTTTGGAATGATGTGAAGCCAAGCCAGTTCTAGTGGTTCAACCAGACTCGATGGTGGAAGATGTGGAGTATCTAACCAAACATACCCTTATTGGTAAATTTTTGGGCATCCAAATTTCTCTCCCCTTTATGGAGGCTTGGGTCAGGAAGACTTGGAATCCTAAAGGCAATGTGGAGGTGATGTTGAGTGCGAACAACTATTTTATGGTGGTTTTCTCTTGTATTGCAGATCATAACAAAGCATTTGAAGGGGGTCCTTATTTCTATAACCAGGTGGGACTATTTCTTAAACCATGGCATGTGGGTTTCAACCCATCATAGGAGTGGCCATCGCGAGTTCTAGTATGGGTGCGACTTCCATGGCTGCTATTCGAATTTTGGAGAACTGATATCTTGCATAAGATTGCCCTTCTACTTGGGAAATCGTTTGGACCATCACAATAGACAATGGATAAAAAGGTAATATTTGTTGCTCGTATTTGTGTTGAAATTGACTTAAATAGTCCTATTCCATATTCTATTGAAATACAATTTGCATCAACTATATGGGTTCAAAAACTTGACTATGAAGTTCTTCCATTTCATTGTCGAATTTACCATAAATATGGCCACCTGAAAAGAAAATACCCTAATTTTGTCTCACCTATGGCTTAAAATCCTAGGCCCTCTCGGTCTGGACAAAGTTTGGATAAAGGAAAAGCCCCGATAAAGGAAGGGGAACGGGATAAGGAAGGTTTTGTTATGATAAAAGCCCAAAACAGAGGACGAAGGGAAAACAAAGACCTTAAGGATATCCAGCCAGATGCTCTACTCAACCATTTTAAAATATTATATGATCTTGATCAGTGCATGGAGATACCTGAAATGTCACTACCTAATGCAAATATAATAAGGCCAAATCAGATGTCTCTTCTTGAGGGGGAACTTAAGGAATCAGATCTAAGGGGTTTAAATGAAGAACAAAGGGATTTGGATCTAAGTATAGGGGACATGGTTGGGTCTAGCCCTATAAGGGAAACTATTTTAGAAAGTGGTATAGATTTAGTTATGCCCTCTCCTACTTAGGAACTGATGCAGTCATCATTGGATTGCAAAAATCGTATGGTGTTGGGATTATAGCAAAAAATAATTAATAAAAGTTTTTTGGATAAGAATATGAAGGTGGGTCGGAAGAAGGACTAGGATAAAATTAAGTTAATTGGGGAGACTTTGGTGGAGTCAGGCTTTGTGAGAAAATTGGACTCCCATTTTTATAACCCCCAAAAATTATTATCCTCTCATGGAATGTAAGGGGGTTGAATAACATCCCTAGACAAAAAGTTATTCATGATTTGGTTCATGTGCATTCTCTGGATGTGGTGTTTATTCATGAGACTAAATTGGCTATTGATAGTATGTTCAATATTACTCCCAAGTTGTGGAGAAGGGGGCAATGCCAGTGTATTGGTGCATGTGGATATGCTGGTGGTGTCACTTGTTTATGGGATCCGATTAAGATATCCCCTCTTACTTGGATTTCTAGCAGATGTTCTATTTCAATGGTCGGGCATGATAATGAATCTGGTGAAATCATCCTAATTACAAATGTGTATGCTCTTGTTGATTACAATGGTAAAGTGAATTTGTGGAAGCACATTTACTTTGTGAGAAGTTTGGTTCCCCTGTACCCATGGATTTTGGCTAGAGACTTCAACTCTATCACTTTTATAGAGGAGAAACATAGTGGGGTGGACCATATCGAGCCTTATTTTTCTGTCTTTAGTGCTCATATCCAGACCCTAAACTTGGTTGACATCAAGCAAGATAATGGGATATTTACTTGGCACAATAGAAGGTGTGGGGAAGCTTCCATATCAGAGAGATTGGATAGGTTTTTGATATCTAAT
This sequence comes from Wollemia nobilis, assembly GCA_028583015.1. Classification (NCBI taxonomy): domain Eukaryota; kingdom Viridiplantae; phylum Streptophyta; class Pinopsida; order Araucariales; family Araucariaceae; genus Wollemia; species Wollemia nobilis. The sequence goes on from JAQPPZ010008290.1 coordinate 2,024, forward strand.
TATTGGATGGGTAATAATAGAGGTGCTAGTTTTATGATTTTGGAGGGTAGGGGATTTGATCATTGGCCTATCAAACTCTCTTACTTTGGAGTTAGGGCTAAAAAATAATCCCTCCTTTGAGTTTTAACTTATTTGGCTTCGTGATCCTAAGATTCATGATTTCATGTGAGGTCGGTGGACCACTGGAAAACCTCCTCATGGCACCACTATGTATTCCTTTATGAAGCAACTAAAATTTGTAAAAAATAAATTGAAGAGATGGAATAGAATGAATTTTGGGAACCTTTCCTTGGCTAAGCTGGTAGCTCTTAGGAGGATGGAAGAAGCTTCAAGTAAGATTAGAGATCAAGGATTCATGAAGGAGCTTCTTATTGAGGAATATGAGGCTGTGAAAGACCTTGCTGAATGGGAATTGAGGGAAGAAATATTTGGAAACAAAAAGCTCGAGTAGATTGGATTTCGGAAGGGGATAGGAACATAACCTTCTTTTATAACTCAATTAAGGCTCACCATAATGGTAACCTAATTAAATCTCTTGTGAATTCTCAAGGTGCCCTACTCTCTTCTTTTAGGGATATTTTAGAAGAGACAAAGAGGTATTTTTCCTCTCTCTCCAAGGAGGACTCCCTATCAGATGATGAGAATGAAAAGATTATTCTAAATTGTATTCTAGCGATTGTTTCTAGAGATATGAATGAGCACTTGATGGGTCCATTTTCCCTTGAGGAGTTGGAAAATATTGTATTCAATATGAAAAAAGGAAAACCCTAGGCCCAGATGGATTCCCGATTGAGTTTTATCAAGAGTTTTGGGATTTAATAAAATTTGATCTTTTGGAGGTGGTCCATGAGTCCCAAAAGAACAAACAAATGCTAAGGGCCCTAAATGCTACATTTATGGTGCTTATACCCAAAAAAGAGGGAGTAAATTCCTTGGATATATTCAGGCCAATTGCTCTCTACAATTTTGTGTATAAGATCATCACAAAAATTATTGCTGAGAGGCTGAAGATATGGTTGAGCAAAATCATCTCTGAGGAGCAAGGAGGGTTTGTTGCTGGCCGAAAAATCTTGGATGGGGTTGTTATTGCTACAGAAGCTATTCACTCGATGGAAAATTCTAAGGATAAAACTATGTTCATTAAGTTGGACATGGCCAAAGCCTATGATCGGGTCAGATGGTCCTTTCTTCAAAAAGTTCTTGTTGCTTTTGGATTTGAGGAGGAATGGATTAGATGGGTGATGAGATGTGTTTCTTCTTCCTCATTCTATGTTCTTGTTAATAATGAGCCATCAGATCTATTTGAGGCCTCAAGGGGATTGAGGCAAGGAGATCCTTTATCTCCTTATTTGTTTATCATTATGACGAAAGGGTTGGGAATATTTCTCAAGTCTCAAGTCATGTAGGGTCTCATTCAGGGGTGGAAGTGGGATAGTAGTTTGCCACCTATTTCCCACCTTCAATTTGTTGATGATACTGCTTTTTTGGGAGTTGCCACTATCAGGGAAGCTGAAAATATTAGACAGTCTCTTGACATATATCTTGGTGCTTCTAGACAGTTGATTAATGAGGACAAGTCTTCTATTTTCTTCTTCAATACCCCTCCTCTTATTCATGCCAGGATTGCTCGTATTCTAAGATTCCAGGTTGGGACTCCCCCCTTCATTTATCTTGGTATTCCAATTTCATCTCACCCTCTACCTAGATCTTCTTGGAAGTCTATGCTTGATAAGTTTAGAAGTAAGGTGAATCACTGGACTTTTAGATGGCTATCCACTATAGGTAGAGTGTTGCTTTTAAAATACGTTGTTCAAGCATTACCCATTTATAGATATTTTGTACAAATAGCTCCCTCTCACTTCATCAAGGACATGGATTCTTTGTCAAGATAATTTTTATGGTCTGGAAAACTTGATCAATCTAAATGGAGTTTGGTTAGGTGGGATTCTATATGTAGGCCGGTGCAAGAGGGATGCCTTGGGTTGCGATAGATAGCTCTTTTTGGGAAGGCTTTGGTTGCAAAACTTTATTGGAGATGGTGTACCTCTCAAGATCATATTTGGGCTAAAATATTATCTTGTAAATACTTGAGAGGTATTTATGAGGCTAAAATCCCTAGAGTCAGCTTGGTTGGGAAAGGTTCAATTATTTGGGACACTCTAAAAAGAGGAGCTAATTTAATCAAGCAAGGTTTTTTTTGGATTTGCAATCAGGGATCAAATGCTCTTTTTTGGGAGGATTCTTGGGATGGCCACCCTCCTATATTGAATCAATATCCTAGGTTACATTCCCTAAGCATTTTTTTCTTGGAAGTAGGATGGTCTCGTGTGGAGGACTTTAAAAAATCCAATCTTTTGGAAATATGGAGATGTACAGGTGGAAAGATCCATAAGAATGGCCCCAAGGGGGACTGGCCAAGGATAGAGAGGTGCTTGCTCTTATTATTATGGGGAGGCCTTGTTCTTCATTGAGGGGTAAAGATATTCTGGCTTGGAACCCTGATCCTAAGGGAACCTACTCGGTAGCCTATGATTATCAGGTTCTTGAAGCAAAAGTATGGGAGTGTTCCTATCACTTGGTGGAAAAAGGTGTGGAAAAAATTTTCTTGGATAAAATATAACTTATTTCTCTGGTTGGTAGCTCGTAATAAATGCCTCACTTGGGATAATGTGAGGAAGAGGGGATTTCAGGGTCCCTATTTTTGTGTCCTTTGCAGTAAGAATGAGGATGACTCTTCTCATTTATTTTTCCAATGCTCCTTTGCTAGAGACATTTGGCACCATTGGTGGAGCACCTGGAACCATCCATGTTTTCATGTGTTGTCCCTGGTGGAGTTTTGGAGTAGTCTGGGTAGACCTCCAGCCAAGGCCCCCTTCCTTTGGGTGGCTTGGAATTTGGGCCCTTCTTGCATCATCTAGAAAATTTGGCTTGAATGGAACCAACACATATTTTAGGGTAGTTATTTGGCTATTCAAAAGATATGGCAAAGGATCCTGTATATGGTTCAAGAAACCATCCATAGCAAATGTGATGTGGACCCTCTTTTGGATTCTAGGGAGGAGAAGGTACAATAAGCCCTTGGTCTCTTTGGGGATGGTGTGAACTCTTCTATCCCTAGTAGGGTTCCTCAGCTCAACAAGAAGGTTAGGAGAGATGGTAGGTGGAGGCCACCCCCTAGAGGAGTTTTAAAAATTAATACTGATGGATCGTCTAGGGGTAATCCTGGACATGTTGGCATTGGCGGTGTTGGGAGAGATTCTAGTGGTGGTGTCAGTTTTTTCTTTTCCATTTATAAAGGTGTTCACTCCAACAATTTTATGGAAGATCTTGCAATTCTTAAGGCCTTGTGGATGGGGTTTTCTCTTGGTTGACATAGGATTATCTACGAGTCTAACTCTCAAATTGTGGTTAATATTTTAAATAGTAAAAGGGTGGAGGAAGTTAATTGGTAGTTGGCCTCTGTAGCCATTTAGATTCTCAGAATGAGTGAAGAGTTCAAATTTATATCCTTTGTGCACATTCCAAGGGAATGGAATGTGGTTGCTGATTACCTTGCCAAAAGGGCTTTTGAGCTGTTGGATCCTTGGAGTATCGATAATTGGGAGAGTCTCTCATCTGGGGACTCTCAACGCCTATGGGAGTTGATCCACAAGGATGTATAGACTTAATGTGGTTTATTCTTGTTGTCTTTTCTAGGTGTCATTCTAGTCTAGTGGTTTTAGCCTGTTTGGTTGTTTATTTGAGTCCTGGTTGGAAGCTCAATTGTACTCTGTAATCCAGAATTTTTATCAATTAATTTTTACCCCTTTATTTAAAAAAAAAAATATGATGGAGAGAAAATTTTTCTATGGAGAAGATAACAAGGCCTAGGATAATTGTATGATGGATATATTTTCAAATTATCTAATGACGTTGGACAAGTTATGCTTTAGAGGTATGCAATATAATGGACCACAAAAAATACTTCCTTAATCCATGAAATGTTAAATAAAAAATAATCAATGAGGAAGATGCTAATTCACAAAAGTAAAAAAAGCATATGAATGACAACAAGTCTAGATATAAGTAGAATACAAAGATCTTGTGTAGTATATTTGGCATCAATAAAAACCTAAACCTATGTGTTATAATTTCTAGGTTACAATGTGTGTGTTATATTTCCTAACTATCTTTATCTAAGACACTGATTCGATTTGTTAAAGAAGTTGGGATTACCTTAAGAGTCAACATTTTATAAAAAATAATGTAGACACCTAAAAGCATACATGCTCACTTCTAAATACGTGCATATATACATATACTTGTAGACTATCATAGGCCATCATAGGCCATCATAGGCCATCATAGATCATCGTAGTCATCCATAGGCTATCTTAGTCATTTGTAGGCTCCTAAACTTACAAAACTAGGTAATGCACCTCCAAAACACCTCCTACCCACTAGGAGACCATCTATTAGCCCCCTAAGATAAATTAAGCTCTTACCTACACCTAATTAGCCTCCATGGGACCTTATTACTATCCAAAAGCCTAATTAGGTTGATTAGTGATCTGATTCATCATTGACATTTAATTAATGCACTTTTTACTTAAGTAGGATTAATTAGGGTTCTAAACCAAAATTAGCCCTAAGCACACTCCCACACATGTGTGCTCATGAAATTAGTTAGGATATTTCAAAATACCCTAACGAAACCCTAACCTAACCTAGGATCTAATCCTAGTTAATCTTAACTCTTCCTCACACATGTGTGAGGAGGAGATATTTCTCTAAGCCATGAGGGTTTGACACCTATTCAAACCCTAACCTAACTCCAACATGAAGTAACTCTAAGGGTTGGTCTATATAACTCCTCATAACCTCATATTTTTCTATAAATAGAGGGATCACCCTCTTATTATACCTCTCTCTCCCTTTTAGCTAACTTACAACAACTCTACAAAAATATGACCTGAATACAATCTGACATATCTACACCGTACATACATCATAATATCATATCAAGAGCCCATATGGATAGATAATCTAAAGTATAAAGTACTTATAACTCAATTCGCTCCCTGCCCTACGAATTTAGATTCCAATTTATCCCCTACCATGTGAATTGACCCTACAATAGGCCTACAACAACAAATCTATTAGGTACACTTATTTTCATGTTTTTATAGTCATTTCTCCAGTTTACATCACTTTTATTTGCATATTTAATATCGATTTATCTTCTTCAAAATGGGTCCTGACTAAGGCAAGCCCCCAAACACATTGACTCTCTTTTGCATGTTCCAAATAGGTGCAAAGGAAAAATATCAGTAGCAAAAATACCAATGGCACACATTACACATGAAGCCCATCTACATTGAGGAGCACTCAAAAGATATCATCAAGATTGTTGTACATTTGTGAAAGAAGAATGGGAATACTCACTATTTGTAATCTAAAACATTTATTTCATTAATAAAATTAGCATTTCTGGATAATTTGTGTTAGTTTGTCGGATCAAATGTCATCTTCTTTCCGCTTCATTCAAGCATGCCCGGTGGGACCTCAACAAAAAATTATGCTAGACTAGTTTCTTTCACAAATCTAACACAACTTCATGTTTTCTATGTTGTTGCAGGTATTGTTCTAGATAGAACAAAGACTCTAAAAACCCTGAAAATCTCCTCAGGTCATTAGAATAAAAGTTTTGGGCTCCTAAATTTGATTCACCCCCAACATGCAAATTTATATCTGATTCACCCCCTGCCTTGCGAATCCATCATACCTGCTTCAAAAACCCCAAAAAATGTAGAGCTCTACAACAGAGACCCAGAGTAATCCATCTGGAGCAAAAGAAACCAGGTATTTTTCTTAATTTTTTTGTTTCTATCATTCATGTGCAAGAAAAAATTTCATTACAAAATGCATCACGTCATTGTATGAATTTCCCTTAGAATGCATTTATCATTTTTCAAATCATTTATATCAGGTTGTTTCATATTTCTCTTTACTTACCTAAATCAGAATTGCATTTATTTTCGCTCAAATCATTAGGATAGGCTTCTATTTTATGTCATTCTCTTTGTGAATCGTCAATTTTTGAAGTCATCTCTATTGCACTAGATAAGTTTCAAATGCTTCTTTTCAAAAATCTGCATGTAGATCAGAAAGTTTAGTCTGATTTATTTCAAGGATGTTTTCATTTCCTTTTACAAATCATATGTCAAAAAGGTTTCCCATTTCTCGGTTATGGTATTCCCTCCACCTTCTTTCAAAAGTACATTTAAAATTTCTATTCTAAAAGTCACATTTAGAATTCAGGTTTTCAAATTTCTTTATGCATCTTTCATCAAAGCAACTTCAAATTCCTCCTTGCACAAAAATCAATTTCATATTTCTTTCATGCATTTAGGATTAAGGTTTGTTCACATCCCTTTTTGATCATTTCACTAACGCAAATTTCAAATCCTTTTTTTCAAAATCAAATTTTAGATTCCTTGTTATTAAATTAGGATTTCCCTTTTCTTTTACAAATCCCCTGGGTAAATTTCAAAACTTCATATCCCTTTCTTGTCATTATATTAGGGCTTCCCATTTCTTTCAAAAATTCTCTGGGTAAATTGCAATTTTCAAATTTCTTTCCATATCATTTTTAGATTAGAAATCTTACAATTTCTTTCACAAATCCTCTAGGTAATTTGCATATTTCTTTCCATATCATTAGTTTAGGATTTATAATTTCTTTTTGTATAAATATCTCTCACATTTATTTCATGTTTCAAAATTAGGGTTCCACAAATCCCTCTCACATGCTTTGTATTGCTTGTTTACATACTTTAAAGCATAGGTCTTAGTTTATTTTCCAAAAAGGCACATAGGATTAACTTTCTTTCAAAATGCATCCAGGGATAGATTTACATTCCAAAAAGGCATCTAGTTAGATTTCTCGCTTTTACATCATTGTTAGATAACAAAACCCACACACTCATGTGGTATACACAAGTGGTGAGATTGGATTTCATCCTCAATCCATCACTCGATACTAGTGAGGTAGGAGTAATACCCTCCACCAGTTCACCCCCCTAGACACCTAGCAGCCCCACAAGAGCGATTTTCTAGACTTCATCACCAGAAAATCTCCCAATTTTGAGATTGGTCTTATGGAATTTATCAATTGAAGGAGCCTTTGAAGTGGGACAGGTTTAGATGCCTTCGTTTAAAAGGCTTAGATAATTAGTGAACACGGTAATTATTTTTACTAACTAAGATCACCCAAGAGTGAAGCAAAAGCCCAAATGGGCAAGTAGCAAGTATTAAACATTACCAAATATTATCACAAGAGGTTATTGGACTCATTAGTGCATCTTGAGTTCCCCCTATAGGTTATAATTTTATTGCACCTTCCATACATGTCACCATTTGCCCATTGCGACACTATTCTATTTTGTGCATATTTGGGTGTTACAAGAGGTTATGTGTTGATGACACTCTTGATATTTATAGAGTTATCACCCCATTTCCTATGATATTTCCTAGGAAGTATATATTTCAACATCAAAACACACTAAAACACAAACATTTTCTTTTTTGCATTTATAACTGACTCCAATGTCACGTTGTTTGCATAACCACAAATTGATTTCAGCACATTTCATGGTTCAGAACTCTGTTTGTTGGCTATCTACATCCTGTCATTTCTTAGTCTCTATCACATTCATAGTTTGAGACCACTTCATCTCCAACCTATAAATCAGATCTCAATTCACCTCTTGACCTATGAATCCTACTTCCAGGTCCAAAAATTGGTCAAAATCCATAGAGTTACTCAAGACCCCTTGCTGATCACACCCATAACCTTAGATTCTAGTTTCTATGTAGTTTTAAATCCACATTCACCACACATGACACTATGTGGGTCACCACATGCATTCAAGCACGTGAGCAAGTGCACTTTGAGGAGAAGGTATTATTCACCCCTTTCAGTCAATATCCTTCTTCCTCTCCTTCTATAGGGAAAGCCCACACACTCACAATTGATCTACCCATAGATTCACTTCTACCTTCCACACACATATCTTATTGTGATGAGATTTGTACCTTGTCTAGCGAAGATGATCCAATTTTTCCCCATTCTCCTTTCACCCTTCACCGCTTCCAACACACACTTTGGAGGAATATATTGACATGGATATTTTGGAGGAGATTTCATCTCCTCATTTGACCATTATTGTTCCATTCAAATTCTTTTAGGAAATACCCTTATATAATACTACGTCATCATGTTGTGTCGATAAATTAGCTAACCAATTTATTGCATTATCTCTAGATGCTCACTACCCATAATATGATATAATATCTCCTCCACCATCACCACCACGTTTTGCTAGATCATTGCCTATACATCGACATCTCCATCACTCCATTACTCGATTGTGTTCTCCACCTGTCATCTTGTGTTCTTTGCTAATTCTACTTGGAGGGTCACATGTTATTAAGTCTTCATCATCAGACTCTTCACCACCTACATCTACCACAACTTCGGTTAATATGGTTGACATAGATCTCTTTGCCCCACTTCAGTACACGCATCAACCGACTCATGATGACACACCCAATCTAGATACCCTTGAATTTACACACATTTCACCTACACTTGTGTTGCATGATTTCTTACTTTCACCCCATGTCTTGCGTGCTACGAACGCTCCTTCACCTTCCATCCCACCCTAAATTTCATGGGTTCACCATACAGGCATCTATCTAGATGATTAATTTTATGTACAAGAGGTTATTGATGACCTCCATATTATTCTAATCCTCGAACAACTCCGATATGGCTCCCACATGCTCATGGAAGACATTATTGGGATGGACATTGGATACGATACCAAAAACCCACACATAGTCAAACTCACTACTAGCCTCTCTCCAGAAGAGCGGATTGCATTTATTGCATTCCTTAAGGAATATATTAGAGTCTTTGCCTAGTCCTACAAGGACATGCCTGGACTTGATCCTTCTCTAGTGGTTCATAATCTCACCCTAGACAAAGATGCCAAACCTGTTAGACAAAAGTTGCAATGTATGCATCCTACCATTGCTCTCCTCGTAAAATTGAAGCTCCAAAATCTCCTCAATGTAGGTTTCATCATTCCCATATATTATCTCGAGTGGGTTTCTAACATGGTACTAGTCCCAAAACCCTCTAGCGAGGTTTGCATATGCACTGATTTTCGTGACTTAAACAAAGCTTATCCCAAAGATAAATTTCCCTTACCAAACATCAACTTACTTGTCAATTATATCGTAGGCCATGAAATGATATCCCTTATGGATGGATTCTCTAGATACAATAAAATATAAATAAATCCTACCGATCAACACAAAACTTCCTTTACAACCCCCTAAGGGACCTTCTGCTACAAGGTCATGTATTTTGGCCTCAAGAGCATTGGGGTAACCTATCAACACGCGATGAATTACATTTTGCATGATTACATGCATAAAACCATGGAATATTACGTCAATAATCTTATCATGAAATAAAAAGAGCGTTCACAACACCTCATTGACTTACACCAAATATTCGATAACCTTTTAGAGCATAACATTCACCTAAACCCAAAGAAATGTATCTTTGGTGTCACTTCAGGAAAAATATTAGGGTTCATCATCTCTTAGCGAAGCATTGAAGTTGATTCTAACAAATTCAAAGCCATCCTCGAGATGCCTCTGCCCATAAACCTCAAACAATTACATATATTGCAAGGCAAAATCCAATCGATACATCGCTTTATTTCCCAACTCTTAGACAAATGCAAGTCATTTAATCACCTCTTAAAAAAGGGGGTCACCTTCAAATGGGATGAGAACTACCAAAAATCCTTTGATTCCATCAAAGCCTACCTTACCTTCTCACTAATTTTATCTCCCCCAGGCCCACAGTTTCCATTCACTCTATATATTTCCTCTACAGACTTTGCATTTGGCACACTTCTCACCCAGAAGAATGAACTCAATCATGAGAGAGTCATATACTACATCAACTATACACTGGTTAGTTATGAAACCCGCTATGCATACATAAAAAATCTATGCTTGGTTATAGTTTTTGCCATCCAAAGACTACGCCATTACATGCTCAATCACACCACCTTCATCATCGCCTGTGATAACCCACTCTGCTACATGATGAAAAAGAGTTATCATAACTCTCATACTTCTAAATGGATTATGCTCCTTACTAAATTCGAACTAGAATTCATTTTGCAAAAATCCATTAAGGGAAAATTCATCACAAAACAGCTCGTGGAGGCCCCATTACTAGATACTCACCCTCTCATCATTCAACTCCTCGATGATTCCATATTTAATATCACAGAACCTGAAGAATATGTTGAACCTGATATAATGACCAACTTAATATTATTATTTAATGGTTTCTGTTGCACACACGTTGGAAGTGTAGACATAGTATTTTTTACCCTAGATGGAGAACCCCTTCCATTTTAATTTAAACTAGTGTTTCCATGCACAAACAATAGTGCATAATATGAATTCCATATCCTCAGTTTGAAATAGTCACATTCCATGCACATTCGCTACCTTCACATCATTGAAAACTATCTCCTTATTGTAAACCAAGTCCAAGAGATATGGCAATGTTGTTGCCCCACTTCCAATAATTTTTTTGATACAATGGTCTCCTTAGGATCATTGATACCACAAAATCCTCTTTCAGATACTATGCATGTGTCTGTCCACACACTTACCAAATTAGTTATCTCATATTCACCTCATATAGATGATGAGGGCATTCACGTTGTCCAAACCGAACCACATGATCCTTGGTTTTCCTAAATTAAGGATTATATCAAATTAGGCTTTCTACCTTGTGAGCTACCACATGCTCAACACTGAGCATTCAAACAATGTGCCATTCAATATACACTACAGGAGAACAACTTGTACCACCACGATTACGATGGTATTATCTTACGTTGCCTCAAACCACATGAATCCTAGTGGGTAGTACAATAAAATTATGATGGTACCTGCAGTGGCCACTTTAGTGGTATGGCTATTACCAAGCGTATCTTATGCATGGGCTACTATTGACACAAAATGGAACATGACTACTATGAATATGTCAAGCGATGCATAAAATACTAGCAACATGCCAACCTCACACAACTTCCTTCACAAGCTCTTCAACGAATTCAATCCATGTGGTCTTTCTCACAATGGGACCTTGATCTCATTGGGGAGATCACACTGACATCATAAAATAATCATAAATTCATTATCATGACTATCGAGTACTTCACAAAGTGGGTCGAAGCTATCTCCATTATCCAAACAATAGGAGCCAAGATCATAATATTTATTACAGATCACATCATATGTCTCTTTGGCATTCCCTCTCAAATCATATTTGATAATGAGAAGTCCTTAAAAAATAAAACTATCCACATCCTCTATGCTAAATTTAATATTCATCGTAGCTTCTCAACTCTGTACTACCCATAGGGTAACAACCAGGATGAAGATACCAAAAAAACCATTTGCTCCATCCTTTGAAAAACGGTTTCAGAATTCCATCATGATTGGCATAATAAAATACCTCTAGCCTTGTGGGCTTATCGTATGAGCATCCGTATGCTCACTAGGGCAACCTCATTTTCCTTGGTCTATGGAACTAAAGCCATTATTCCCCTTGACCTCGAGATACCTTCCCTACGAGTCTCCATGAAAGTCTTCATTGATGATGACACAACTTGTCAAGCCCATATTGATCAATTAATGCTCTTGGATGAGCATCACATCCATGCCATCGAGCACACATGAGTCCATAAAGATTGTCTTCATTGTACCTACAATAATAAGGTACATCAACATAATTTCCAAGTCGATAACCTAGTCCTTAAAGAAAACTAGCAAATCACAAGCCAACCCCATTAGCAACGAGACTAATTCACTTCTAACTAGTTAGGCCCATACATCATTACACAAAAATTGGATTTGGTGCTTATCAATTAGTAAACCTGAAAGGCTTTGTTGAACCTGAGCCTATCAACATCGTTCACCTACACACATTCAATGCCTAGCCTATCTAGGTCAGTAACCACATATAGTGTATATAAAATTATCACAATGCAGTCCTGATTTACATCATATATACACTACACTACACCCCACACATGATCTCTCACTATTTATTACAAAAAAGAACCACTTTTACTTTTTATGTTAATTATATGTTGTGGGTATTTTGGTTTTTATAGGTATTACAGTGTCAACGACAACATCTTCAATTACAAGATATGATTTTGGATACACACATCTAGCATACAATCACCTCCACCATGCAGGACCCCCCAAATGTTATCCTCCATACTAGTTACCCTAGTCGACTTAGCTCAACCACCTGATGTGGTTCATGTATGCGAACACTCCACCTCATCCCACTCGGATTACCATAGCTCACCCCACCATAGACATGCTTCTTATTCCCATATCTTAGGAGACAACCAAGTCTCTTTATATTTATTTGAGGATAAGGAAGATCACTCTCACCCATTAACTTCCCACATGTGAGAGTCATCCCCACCTCACCTAGTCAACCCCAGGGATCCATATCTACCGTATTTCTTAGCTCATCAACCCGTACCACACTACTGGTCCCCTAACAATGGAACCACACCCATTCATGCATATTCTATAGGACTACCTCCACTTGTACTGATTGGGATGCCACCCTATGACTTATCCCTTTGCTACCATACTGCCTAGGCTGCATCCACTCACATTTCTCCATCCTGACAACATCATCTTCCACAGCCATCCCCTCCACCACCTATCCTTTGGATACCATCATCGCCACTCTGTGGCCTCCCACTCTAGCCTGTTACATCACTAGTACAACAGTTCAATTCTCCTCCCTCTTCATATCGTTCATATTCTTATTTATATTCATACCTCCATTCCATATACCCTCCCGAATCTCAGTCCCCATATTCCTCGATTCCATCACCTCCCCCCATCGACATTCAACATATTCTTTTTTTGCCTTGACAATCTCAAGTTACACTTGAGCCATTATCATTTCCAGTCCTCTTCACTTTGTTCTACCATGACCCAACTTACATCACCTTCTTCTAGGCTTACCCTTCATTCTCGAACCGGATCTATATCCAACTCCTATATCCTGACTCAACCACCCATTCCCACATCATCTCCTCCATGTTCAACACTACTCGACCCGTATATCTATCCTAGGCTAGTCCAGTTAGCACCATTGTCTCAAATATTCCACCAACTATTTCATCAAGGCCTCCTTGCCTTACCCAAAATTTGCCCTATTTATCCCTCACACCCTAAGCCATGTAACTACAATAAAAATCACTTCTATGTCTACCATCATCAGCCAGGATATGACATCGATGCATATCGTACATTCAAATACGTTGTTCAAGATATGCTTTCGATGATGCTCACTTGTATCCTGAACAAGCCTCCTCACCTAATCATCTCCAAAGCTCCCCACATCGGCCAGTACATCACTCCACTCCATTGCGATATTCATTCACTCCTATACCTCGCTACTTCCAACAGCCATCCAACTATGCCAACTATCAAAATCCGGGTCACCTTGTCACTTCACCAAGTCACTCGTGACCTGATCTGCATTATTTCACGTAGTTTTTGTCTGATTTTGTGTTGTTTATTTTCTTCCATTTCATATCCTCACCTCCTTCCTCATTAGCATTGTTGAATGGTCATGCTTTGAGCGGCTACATTCTTATGCTGATTTTCCCTTCCTCTATTCTCTTGCCTTTTCCTTATCTTTTACATTATTGTTTTAAATTCTCATATTTGTCACACTTTGCTATTTTAATATTGTTTTACATATTTCATCTATATTCTCTATCCACACCCATCAATCCCACATGTACTTTCTCGCTTGTTTGCTTTTCTCCCAGTTGCTACATCCCCCCACATGTTGGGGTAACCATTATCATGACTCTCTATTTTTGTCATCATCATCCTGCACATCCATCCTTTCACATGATTTACAATCTCCTCTAGTTATATCGCACATATTTCCTCTTGTAGATATAGATATTTCATAATGCATCTCACATTACATTCATTACACATATCCATCCTTCTTCTATGGTTTTGATTCATTTTTGTATATTCCACCTACATAAATGCACCCCTAGAAGGAATAACATATGCACTTGTTAGCATTACCACTTGGATGTTCGCTCCCTTTCTCGGGATTACAGGATCTATGGTGTCTTGCATTTTCTTGACCATTCACTAGTTTAGCCAATCAAATATCACTTCTAGCTGACACATTATTACACTCTTTACAATTTTATTTGAATAGTTCAACTTCTTTCAAGGACCACTCACACAGGTCACATCTTAAATAAATTTTGAGTCTAGGGAAGATAACACCTTGCATAGATATTGCCATCTAGAAAACAATTTCTCCTGCTCATAATATCATTTGCATGATCAACATATAACCCAGGGATAAACAAAGGGATAAGCATGAATAACAACCAGAAAAGGGGTAGAAAACAAAAGCCAATGACCATATAAAAAAAAGAGCACCACAAAAATATAACCAATAAACGAGGGGTAAAAGACAAAAGGAAAAGCCTCCAGATATTACAATTGTTATGCTTCATTACCTTTGGTCCTTAGGTTTAACATAACATTATGGTATGATTTCTATCACCAACAGTAGACCCTAAGAACATGCTTACCAATGGAATAGTCTTACAAGTGGTGACACATCTATCATAATAGTGACCTTCTTTTGTACAGATCACTACGCACTTGTGGATGAGCTAGCTACTTTGGCTATTTTTACAATGGGTTAATCCTACCTCCTTCAAAATGGATAAATGAACATCACTCATTTGCACACATAGGTCCTTGATAGAATTTGACCTATCCAGGTTAGTTATGAGTTGTCAATAGATCTCGCTCAGTTTATCATGAGGTTTGATCGCTACAAATATGATTGTAAAAATTATTGCATGCATACTACACTTTACTACATCCCTAAGGTTATAGAATGGATCACATCACAACCGGTTATGTTACGACATGAGTGCTTCATCTGTGCATTTCAATTTTCACACACATGCATCCTTGTATTTATCCTACATGTATTTATTTTTATTACACCATACGTCATCGCACCTATCTACATGCATTTCCATTACATCACTTCATATCATCTCTACATTATAGTGATATCATTTTCTTACACACTATCATATGCACATATATTCATCCGTGGTACACCTACCTACCGATATTTCACATAACAAAAATACAAGAAATCACACACACATTCAAATATAATCACAACACATATATATAAGAGCCACAACACAATAGGTATCTGCATATATATCAAGATCAAAAATACCATCAGGCTCTAAAAGGGGTACAAGTACATAACCCATAATAATATTTGTCCATAGGCTACAAAAATAAGCAATACATCACTACAAACCAAAAGCATTAGCTCTATCGATCACCAAGAGTCTCTCCACTCCCCTCACGAGTTGCCCTACCCTGCATCACTCCACGTGCCCTAACCCTACCTCAAATGTCTAAGTCATCATAGGAGCCTCACTCCTTCCTACCAATGCTGCTACCACCTTTGTTCCCACTCCCCTTCGCACGATTGAGGTCATACTTCGAGGACTCTACTATGAATGCATCTATGTTCGTGATCGTGATCTTGACCATGATTGTGGCCTGCCATAATATGGTTGTGGAATCCCATGCATAATCAGGAGGATCTCTCAATTCAATCACATTTTCATCTCCTCCCTCATATAGTTCCCCACCTCTTCGCTACCCCTCTACAACTACTCTATCTTTGTCCTCAATGCACCTACATCTATAGGAACCTGCTCTATTGCTCTCACCTACTCTACATATTCTCATGCCTACCACTATTACTCCACCTCAATACATAACTTGGAAATTTTCCACCAAGTGAGCATCTCACTCAACATCCCTCATCTCCATCACATACTGCATCTTATGTATATCACCCTTCAACCTCTCTATGGTCACCACCGTTTCTCTAGTTAGACACTCCAAGTTTGCTACTATCTCTGCATGCCTCACCTCCATCATCGCATACCACTCATTTTTCTCAATAACCTGAAGCTCTAACTCCTTATCCCTAGTGGCATCTACCACCTCTACAACCACCAATCGCTCCTCTAGATCCCTATGCTCCTCACTCCATCTCTATCGATCTTTCGCCCAACCCTCCTCACTGGTACAAAGTTACCCCTCTAACAATAATACCCTATCATACAACATCAACAACTCCTCATCAGCCTCTAGCCTCTCCTACTCCTCAATGGATATCTCTCCCATATCTCTAATACCATCTAAGTCTCTCACATTAATCAAATTATCAACACCCATATCAACCCTAAAATCCTCCCTCACATCCTCCATCATCATAGGCTCCTCCGTAAACTACTTTGCACTACCTACCAGTGCCTATGCTACTCTCTCTATAGCCATGCTAGATGTGCTACCCAACCGTCATCTCGATTGATGGAGAGGTACCTCAACCTCATCCCTTGTCTCCCCCTCTAGCCTAGATCGGGACCTCTCGCTACTCACCCATGTACCCTATCGCCTAGCTGCACCATGGTTATGCGTAAGGGGTCGGATCTAAAATATATTTATAAAAATTTGGTGAATCGGTTTCAAAATCCAGGTGAATAGTTTCGAAACACATGTAGAAGGTTCACTATTATTAGGGGTAATGTTGAAAATTTAAACTTAAAATGGTCAAATTATTATAAAATTGGGGCGAATCGACCAAAAAAAAATTACACCCAAATTTTTTGGCTAATGGACCTTGGTCAAGGGTCCAAAATATTAGCCAATTCCAAATTTTGAAAATCCTAATTTTAGCCAATTTTGCAAAAATAGCCACTATGCATATCCTTGGGCTGCACCCACTAATCAACCACTCCCTTGCCTATCTCCAAACTCTGAGTTGTCCACCATCATACTTTGGTGTTGTACCTGCATCATCTACATTCAGAATGATCATCGATGGATCCCTCTCACCAGTCTAAGGTAATACTACAGGGTGACTACCTATATCACCCCATCATTTATAAATCATGACAAGTGCCTCTAGAACATCCTACCACAAACCAAACTACCACATCACCCTACTGAACTGGAAGAAATTAGTCTATCAAGTATACCAACCCACTACCCATTGCCCTTGGTGAATAGCTCCTAGTTGCTCCTCATCCTTTTCCCACACTACTCCACCCATCCAGGGACTCCAATGAATGTCCTTAGCCTCCAACTCCCCAAAATTCCTCCTCTAAAACAAAGGATCTCCCTCATATGACCTCTTCATCCCTTGCTACTCATATGTCCTCCATCTCAACGCATATGGCAAGTAAGTCTTCCCCTCCACATGAGCATTATAGAGCAATAACGATGATTGCTCTATCACTATATGCTCCCATGCCCACACCTACTGTAAAGGAGTCCAACTCAATCCCTTCCACCTCACACACACAACATCGTGCAACTCCCTATATACCTAGGCCAACAATGCATGTGTCCATGCAAACACAACCCTACACTCCACCATGTTACATACTACATCTAACATATTATAGGTAAACAATACCCAAAATTATCTGTTAGTGCATAGGTTGATATCATCATCATCATTGCATATTGTTGATCTGATAACATGCCCTAATGCCAAATGTACTCATAATCCATCTTCTTAATATCTACCTCCCTCCATCGTGCACCAAATGCATGCTCCATCATAGCTAACTACCCTCACTGGAATACCCTCAATTGGAAACTTATAAATCATGTACATGTCCTCCAAGGTGATCGTCATCTCACCCGTCAATAATTGGAAGGTATTCCTATCAGGATTCCACCTCTCACACAAGGTTGATATATAAGCTTTATTAGTGTGAATGCCTACGCATTCCCAAATGTCTTTCAACCACACTACCTCCAACCACTCCTGATCCTCATCATTCTTCACCATAATCTCCTCTAATTAAGCCTTCATAATTTGCACACGATGTCGTGGCTCAATATTCTTCACATGTTTCATTCACAATAAAATTCATGTCAGTTTTAACACACAAACAAAACAAATAAAATACCACTCATTCTAGTCAATTTAAATTCAAACAATTCACTAGAAAACATCTCACAACTAAAAAATCATTCATTTACTCTCTCACGTATTTCAAGACATAAAATCATGTACAATGCATAAAACACGATAAAACAAAAACATAGTCGCATTTTTGGATACCCATTTTGCCATTTCATGGTAAAAGTCCAAACAAATTTGAAAAATAGTGCATATATGACTCCCAAAATCCAATTCCATGTTTACCCAAATACACCTCATGGCATAAAATTCAAACACACATTAAATGCCACAACACACAAAAACAAAATGCATTTTTGAATACCCATTTTGCCTTTTTATTGTGAAAGTTTCAACAGATTTCAAAAATAGCACACCGATAATCGCCAATATCAAAGTCAAGTTCAACCAACTTACACCTAAAAAGCACACATCAACATCACATGCCAAATGAAGGCAAACAAAAAATACAATCATAAATCTGGATACCCATTTGCCATTTTTATAGATAAAATTCAATCAAATCTAAAAAACAGTACACCGTTTGCTCCCAACAACAAACCCCATTCATTCAACTACACTACCCGTAAATCAATCAAACTAACGCAAAAACTAATCAAAATAAAAATTTTATCACACATATAGATACCCATTTGGCTTGTTTATCAATTTCTAATTCAATTTTCATAATATATTGCATAAATTTAAAAAACTATGCAAAAACCTCCCCCCTCCATTTCATGATTTTCTAAAAAATAACAAAACAGAAACAAAAGCAAGTTACGACCACTTATCGATGGGTCCCCACATTGTATTCCAGCACTAGTCTATTCCCTCACCATCGTTATACCCAAATCCTTAAATTGCAAGCACTCCACATCGTCAAACATCACTCACTCCTCGCTCTCCAAGTCACACGCTGCATAATAACCCCCATCTGCATCAAGAGGGCATAAAAACACTTAAACATCTTAATTCACCCCCAAACTATGATTTAGGTCTAATTCACCCCTCGACCTATGAATTCAGGTTCAATTCACCCCCCACCATGCGAATTGAAGCTCCCAACTTCAAAATCATCAAATTTTCACTCCAGCCCCTAGATTACCCTTCCCTCTTCTTCTCCATTTAATTTTTTATCCTTGTTATCATCCATTTTCTTCTATCAGTCACCTCATCATCACTTCATTACATTTCATTCACCTCATTTTTGATTCCTCGTTTGAGGGGGTATTCATATCCAAAATCCGCTTTGCATTCAACCAATTTATCAAACATCCAAATCATGGATATCGCATCTGTCTACAAATTTTTTTGTTGAATATTATATCAAGATAAAACCCCATCCTAAATCAAATATTTGTTAAATCATGAGAACCACGTGCAATATTGGAGATGTCACTCTGGCATTCAGTTAGCCCTAACCAAATATTGAATGGTACATTTGAATAATCTAATAACGAATATGTCACTCTATCATTCATGTATGTGAACGACGATCACATAATGAATGGTACGTTTGAATAATCCATGCCACCCAACTCAAATGGTTTGACAAGTATCACCTTGCACTCATCAATCAATTAGAAGAAAAAATTTGAATAGACATGTATTCTATTCATATTTGGACCATCTTGCATTGGTCGCAAAAGCAAAGCAAACATAAGTTACCCTCCCAAGCAACTGATACGACATTGTAAAATATTGTACAAAATCAGCAAATCATCACGATGTATCCATAGTCATCCACATGCATCCATTCACTTCCATATCATCATTTGCATTCACCCATTCCCCTCTTATTCTTCTTCCACTTTCTTCATCCCCTTCTCCTCTTCTCCTTCTTCTCCTTTCTTTATTTTCCCTTCTTTTCTTGGCTATCGATCAATGTTGTATGGTCACACTTTGAGCAACTACATACCTTTGATTAGATCCCATTCTTTTTCCTTCTTCTTCTTTTCCCTTATTTTCTTGGCTATCGATCAATATTGTATGGTCACACTTCTAGCGGCTACATACCTTTGATTAGATTCCATTCTTTTCCCATCTTCTTCACTTCCTTCCTTCCCCTTCAATTCAAAAATATCTCATCACCTTCTCATCTCATATTTTTGCACTAAACTATGTTCCACACAATATTGTACAAAAAGAGGCAAATGTATACATCTAAAAGTCACATATGCTCACTTATAAACACTTGCATATCTACATAGATACTTGTAGATTGAAATAAGCCATCATAGACCATCGTAGTCATCCATAGGCTATCTTAGTCATCTATAGGCTCCTAAAATTACAAAACTAGGTAAAGCACCTCCAAAACGACTCCTACCCACTAGGAGACCATCTACTAGCCCCCTAAGGTAACTTAAGCCCTCCCCTACACCTAATTAGCCTCCATGGGACCTAATCCCTATCCAAAAGCCTAATTAGGTTGATTAGTGATCTAATTCATCATTGAAATTTAATTATATGCACTTTTCACTTAAGTAGGATTAATTAGGGTTCTAAACAAAAATTAGCCTTAAGCACACTCCCACACATGTGTGCACATGAAATTAGTTAGGATATTTCCAAATACCCTAACTAAACCCTAATCTAACCTAGGATTTAACTAACCCTAGTTAATCCTAACTCTTCCTCACACGTGTGAGGAGGAGATTTTTCTCTAAGCCATGAGAGTTTAACACCTATTCAAACCCTAACCTAACTCTAGCATGGAGTAACTCTAAGGGTTGGTATATCCAACCCCTTCTCCTGACCTCATATTTTTCTATAAATAGAGGGCTCTCCCTCCTATTCTACCTCTCTCTCCCTTTTAGCTAACTTACAAAAACTATGTAGAAATTCAACTAGAATACAATCTGATATATCTGCATCGTACATACATCATAATATCATCTCAAGAGCCCATCCGAACAGAGAATCTACAAAAAAAAAAACCTATAACTCAATTTTCCCCCTGCCTTACGAATTCAAATTCCAATTCACCCCTTGCCATGCGAATTGACCCTACAACGGGCTTGCAACAACAAATATGTCAGGTACACTTATTTTCATGTTTTTATAGTCATTTCTCTAGTTTACATCACTTTTATTTGCATATTTAATGTCGATTTGTCTTCTTCAAAATTGGGCCTGACTAAGGCAAGCCCCCAAACACACTAACTCTCTTTTCAGGTTCCAAATAGTTGCAAAGGGGAAATATCATCAACAAAACTACCGGTGGCATGCATTACACATGAAGCCCACCTACATTGAGGACCCTTCAAAAGAAATCATCAAGATTGTTGTACATTTGTGAAAGAAGAATATGAATACTCACTATTTGTAACCTAAAGCATTTCTTTTAATAATAAAATCAACATTTCTGGATAATTTGTGTTATATCAAGTTGTTGCATCAAATGTCATCTTCTATCCGCTTCAAATACTATTATATATTTGTGTGTGTAGAAAATTAAAATTACAAGATTCTTGTGATACAACTCATGCTTTTACAGGTATTATTTTAGCACTAGGTGGAAGGGGCTAGCAAATATATCCAATAAATAGTATGATTTTTAGAACACTTTTGTGAATAAAAGGCCTATGATAGATATGTCATCTTTTTCATTCATAGAAATTAGATTGAAAAGAGTTGATATGTTGTAAACATTATTATGCTTTAATCAATTGTTATTAATAGGCTTGGGTCTATAATATCATTTTTGGGAAGGATGTGTTTATGCTACTTGATATTAAGGTGCTTCTCTTAATGGCAGGACCAAGGTGCAAAGTGTTATCTTTATGTAAGCATTTTTTACAACTTGAAGTAAGTGTATGAAAGTGACCCCTACTTAACTTTCCACTCAAATAAAAGGATAAACCTAGATAGCTTAGAGTATCAATATATTTTATGTTCTAGTATTTTTATTTCTTTCTATTGCAAGAGTGTGGTGCATTTTCTTTAAGGAAAAAATTGTCTTAGGAGTTATTACATCATAGCCCATGTGAGAAGGAAAGTGATATAACCACCCCTCACAAGGCATATGCATGTAGTATAGGACAAGTATAGTTGTAATTTTGGTTGAAGCTTTGTTATGCCTCAAATATATATCTTATATATTTAAATACCTATCACTTCTATAATAAAATCATCAAAGTATTAAGTTATAACATGTTGTACCAGAGAATATAAAAAGAAAGAAATAAATCTCCTTCTAATCCTCCTCTAGTTTGGACACAGAGAAAGCCAAAAGAACATTTTTTTGAGAAAAGAAACTTTAAGGGTTAAACCCTATATAAAATTTTCACCATGAAGCAAAAGGTAAAAGGAAAAATACTTCAAGATTAAACAAAGCATCAATCTCTTCCAAGTGCAATAAGGTCATAAGCCTACAAGAAACAACTTAACCATTTTTAGAAAAGAAAGAAAAGGGGTCATAAATATACCCTAAAAAATTTCTAATTCAAAAAGACATTAAGGAAACTATAGAAGCTTCTTAAAATTATAAAAAGATAAAGAAACCATAGAAGTTTCTTAAAGCATTGCAAGAATAATAGCTACCCTTGAAATGGTTGATGCATATTCCAAGAGAAAGAATAACTACATCCCAAAGGAATATAGGAGATTTGGTTCATGAATGTTTAAATTCCCAAGCCTTTGTTAACCACCAAGAGAAACAAAGCAAATGAACTTTGTATAAACACAAGTCTAAATTCAAATAGCAATAAAAGTTCTCAAAAAGGATAATTTTTTTAGAACATCTAGAGAAGAGAAGGAGAACTAGAATGAAGAGAATACTCCCATAGAAGTAGTTAATACACTTCAAAATTTTTAAGAATAAGAAGACACATGAAAATAAGATGTAACTCGTGAACTATAGTTAGAATATTCAAGAGGCTTATAGTTGGAAGTAGGGAACATAGTTCCAAATATCATTGTAAAGAGGGTGAAGAATCATCACTAAAGAGGGACCCCATGTTAAAATGGACAAAAAACTCATAAGAACTTTATATGATGCTTACAAGAACTTTTTGAAGTGCACAAGGTTAAGAAGAAGATACATTCAAGTGTAAAAGCTTGACATCTAGGTCAAGAAATAGGAAGCATATTTAGAAAGAACAACAAGAAGGAAGAACATATCATAGAGGTATAAGATAAGTTCCATAAAAAAATTATAGAATGTTTCAACACTGGTGCATTGCACCAAAGAGACCAAGGAGTCTTAAGAAAGAAAATAGAGCTAACAAGACAACCTAAGAAAAAAATAAAAATAACTAAATCAACTAGTAAGATAATATTCTCTATGACCACTTGAATCTACAACATAATATTTCCTTACACAAAAGGAAAGATCGACAGAGACAAGCACTTAGATTTCGAATAACAACTCATGGAAAAGAACCCATGATCCAACTAGCCAAAGATCAAACAACAATAAAAGGAATGAAAGGCAAAAGAACAAGAGACACATAAAAATAAAAGCCTAGGTTCTAGATAGTGCTAGGTATTAAACATAAGGTAGAAAAGCAAAAATAAGAAATCAATCCTTCCAACAGAAAAATTGCCCAAGGAAGAAACAATGTCTAGTACAAGAGCGATGTCACAAGTATAAGGAAAAAAATTCATAGCACACAATCTCAAATTTATGTAGTGTAGCATTGAAAGCCTTAATACAAGCACATAAATGTCAAAATATTGTAATTGAAATTCATAGAAGAAAGAGTCTTGTGTAGTCAAAGCATTAACTACAACAACATTGTAACAACATGCAAATAAATAAGAATGTGACTTATTTACACCCATATCAAAATATTTTGCACATAATTCCAAAAAGGAAAGTTCTTATATCAAGGAAAATTCAAATATTTATCTCATAATTTGAGTTAGAAAGTGATTGAAAGAATATAAAAGAAAGATCTTACAAAAAAGGTGCCTTGATATTTTTGAAAAATAAATATACAAAAAAGGGAGGAAAAACTCCAAGAAAGAACACACCTCCATTTGACAAGACAAAATTTTAATGTATTTTTGAAGCATCAATTGAAATTTGAGTATAGGCATATGTATAATCATCAAAAAAAAAATTCATAGAAGATTCAATAAAGGAAAAATATGAATTTTTTTGAAAGTTTACTATGAGTAGTGGAGCACAAATGTTCTTATTTCCATATTTTCAACTACTAAGGGGAAAACATTATGCTACTTGAAATACCAAACTCAAGATACAACTTGATTTTGATGAAGTATGAAAAGTAGTAGATATTACCAATACTCATCCTAAAGAAGCAAATGGAGATCAAATAAAGTTTAGAAAGAAAAATAAAGAGGTAAGATTAATCTTCATGTTTGAAGTAGTAGATAAAATCCAAGCATACATTTTGAATTTGACCATAGAAAAACATGCACAAGAAAAGCTAAGAATATTAAATGAAGCAAAGAATCAAAATCAAATTATATTCCTCCAAAGCTAGTTCCATATTTTGAATATGATAGATGGATAAAAACTATAATCATTCATTATAAGAATAGTTGAGTTGTGAGCATCATTACAAGCACTAGTAGAAAAGGTAATTGATGAAATTGTAGTTTCAATTATTTTGAGATCTCTCCCATCAAAGTACAATGTTTTGTAACAATGTTAAATATTATTGAGTAGATACCAAGATTTGTATAGCTTGTGAAAATACCTCAAAAAATAGAGGCCTCACACAATAAATGAAGAAGAATAGTTACTACTTACAAGTCAAAGAGGAAAGCAACCATTCAAAAGATGCATGAGAACTCCACAATACTTCCAATAGATAAATAATTTTAAAAGATATAAAAATAAAAGAAATGATTCTTAAAAGAATACTTCCACACACAAAGGATGTGTGAACATTATGATAAAAATAGATACACCATGAAGGAATGTGTGCATATTCTATTAATCAATGAATCCCCTTTGTGAGAGACCAACCGACAACAAGAAAGTTCATCTTCCAAAAATTAAAATCATTGTTGGAGAAAGACACATCAAAATATTGTAGCAAAAAAATCAAGTTAAGGAAGAAGAAGAAGAAAATCTTTAAGAAGAAGAATATGTGTATATTATTCAAGCACAACTTAGACAACACAATGATGTTTGGTATGACTACAAACAAATGATAAGTCAAGAATTAGGTTCATTTAAATGCAACCAGGGACATGAAGTACCAAGCACCTAAGAGTGAAGATATACACTCATAATGGGATTATTCACCATCCATAGAAGAATTTTAAATAGAAGAGAGAAAAGAAATGAGGAATCAATGCAACATGAATTTAATATTTAACCATTGCTGGAGTATATTACATTATTTGGTACATCCTAATGTACCCCCATGGTACAACTTGTAAATATTATATTAAGGTTGAGTCATAGTTTAGAGTGTGAGTATTATTTTTCCTTTCATGTAAGTGTGTATCTGTAGGAAATATAAAAGTGTTATGTAAAGTTGTAATGTGCAAGAAATAAATTTCATATGAGTTAGTATGCAAGTGTAAGTTGAGTCTATGTTCACAAGTGTCTTATATGTAAGAGTGCAAATTTTTAATGTAAATATGTGCATAATTGTCTTAGATTAGAGTGTGTAAAGTGGAGGTAAAGAGTCATGTCTAGGTGTACATAAATTATAGAGTCATGTATTCATCAAGTATGCATGTGTCCAATATAGAAGCCAAGAGTCATGAGACTTGGCATATGAAAAGGAATAGTCAAATATCCAAAGAGTCATACTACTATGGATATATACTCCATAAAGAAGCAACAATATCAATAACTATCATATTATAGAGAAATAGAAAGTCCTTATGATATTTGTAAGAGTAAAAGGGGTAATAAATATTGCATAGATTTTGAGCAATTAATATTGTAGGTTGTGCTACATGCTTTATACATGTATGATTCATACTATCTACATTCATATTATTGTTTATTATTGAATATTAGTAGATATATTAAAATCCTTTATATACATGTTAATTTTCTCATATTATTTTACTCATATCATTATCTTGACTTGAATCACAAAGGTCAACAAAGAAAAAATAAGAGAGAAGCCAAAAATGAAATGAATAATACTTGTGAACCACATAGAATCGTTCATCTTGAAGTAGGAGGAGATACCTCAACACCCCTTAATAAGTCCTTAGTGGTATACACAATGGACCATGAAGGAGGATCTACCCAAGATTAATCCTATATACAATAGGAGAAACACAAAAAAATAAATATGGATACGAATTAGAATCAACACCACTTAGCAAAAGATCACTAAGTTCTAAACCCACCCATCCTCATGAGATTCCTTCCATGGAATTTAAGGATGATAAAAGGTAGTCCCCTAAAAAATAATAAAATTATGAGGTTAGTTAAGAGAAATAACCCAAACCTAGTATTTATTTAGGAGATAATT
This sequence comes from Wollemia nobilis, assembly GCA_028583015.1. Classification (NCBI taxonomy): domain Eukaryota; kingdom Viridiplantae; phylum Streptophyta; class Pinopsida; order Araucariales; family Araucariaceae; genus Wollemia; species Wollemia nobilis. The sequence goes on from JAQPPZ010008290.1 coordinate 28,640, forward strand.
TTAATACTAGAAATTATTGCTCATGGATTGGGTAAAATATTTTAGCTCTCAAGAAGCATCAGGTGGGATCTCTGGTCTATGGGATCTAAAGAAATTTGTTGTGCATGTGGCTGTGGGAAGCTGAGGTATTCTAGTAATTTAGAGATAATGGAGGAAAAAGGACAAGTAAATCTTATGCATTAACATATATGTATCCACTACTATAGAGGACAAATAAATGTAGTCAGACTATATTTGGCATCTCAAGCTCTAGTTTTTTTTTTCGAGATGAAGCCACCTTTCGGCAAAACATAAAATCTTGATTAATAAATTAAATAATTTTAAGAGCTCTACTAGGTTTTGATGAGGAAAAACTACTCTGGGGGGGGTTTGATGAAGAAAAATGCTCTGTAGGGATGACAACAGCTTTCTAAGGAGGTCTAAAAAATTGGAGGAATGTCGTGATGGCATTGGGTTCGACATAGAGAGTGCATGTTTGTGATGTTTTTTCATCTAAAAATGACTAGAAGGAATAGTATTTTATAGTGCATGTCGAGAACCTCTTGTTAAAGAACAATGGATATTTGGAATGATGTGAAGCCAGGCCAGTTCTAGTGGTTCAACCAGACTCGATGGTGGAAGATGTGGAGTATCTAACCAAACATGCCCTTATTGGAAAATTTTTGGGAATCCAAATTTCTCTCCCCTTTGTGGAGGCTTGGGTCAGGAAGACTTGGAATCCTGAAGGTGATGTGGAGGTGATGTTGAGTGTGAATAAATATTTTATGGTGGTTTTCTCTTGTATTGCAGATCGTAACAAAGCATTTGAAGGGGGTCCTTATTTCTATAACCAAGTGGGACTCTTTCTTAAACCATGGCATGTGGGTTTCAACCCATCAGAGGAGCGGCCGTCGTGGGTTCCAGTATAAGTGCGGCTTCCATGGCTCTCGTTGGAATTCTGGAGAATTAATATCTTGCATAAGATTGCCCTTCTACTTAGGAAGTCGGTTGGACCCTCACAACAAATAAAAAGATAATCTCTATTGCTCGTATTTGTGTTGAAATGGACTTAAATAATCCTATTCTAGATTCTATTGAAATACAATTTGGATCAACTACATGGGTTCAAAAACTTGACTATGAAGCTCTTCCATTTCATTGTCGGATCTGCCATGAATATGGCCACATGCAAAGAAAATGCCCTAAGTTTGTCCCACATGTGGCTTCAAATCCTAGGCCCTCTTAGTCTGGAAAAATTTTGGATAAAGGAAAAGCCTCGATAAAGAAAGGGGAATGGGATAAGGAAGGTTTTGTTTCGGTAAAAGCCCAAAACAGATGATGAAGGGCAAAAAAATACCTTAAGGATAGCCAGCCAGATGCTATACTCAACCATTTTGAAATATTAGATGATCTTTATTAGTGCATGGAGATACCTAAAATGTCCCTACCTGATGCAAATATAACAAGGCCGAATCAGATGTCTCTTCTTGAGGGGGAACTTAAGGAATTAGATCTAGGGGGTTTAAATGAAGAACAAAGGGCTTTGGATCTGAGTATAGGGGACATGGTTGGGTCTAGCCCTATAAGGGAAACTATTTTGGAAAGTGGTACAGATTTAGTTATGCCCTATCCTACTCAAGAACTAATGCAGTCATCCTTGGACTGCAAAACTCCTACGGTGTTGGGATTGCAGTAGAAAATAATTAAATTAAATTTCGGATAAGAATATGAAGGTGGGTCGAAAGAAGGACCGGGATAAAATTAAGTTAATGGGGGAGACTTTGGTGGAGTCAGGCTTGGTGAGAATATTGGACTCCCATTTTTATAACCCCCAAAAATGATTATCCTCTCATGGAATGTAAGGGGATTGAACAACATCCCCAGATAAAAATTTGTTCGTGATTTGGTTCGTGTGCATTCTCCGAATGTGGTGTTTATTCAGGAGACTAAATTGGCTATTGATAGTATGTTCAATATTGCTCCCAAGTTGTGTAGAAGGGGGTAATGCCAGTGTATTGGTGCATGTGGATATGCTGGTGGTATCGCTTGTTTATGGGATCCGGTTAAGATATACCCTCTTACTTGGATTTCCAACAAATGGTCTATTTTGATGGTTGGACATGATAATGAATCTGGTGAAACCATCCTACTTACAAATGTGTATGCTCCTATTTATTACAATGGTAAAGTGAATTTTTGGGAGCACATTTGCTTTGTGAGAAGTTTGGTTCCCCTGTACCCATGGATTTTGGCTGGAGACTTCAACTCTATCACTTGTTTGGAGGAGAAACGTGGTGGGGTGGACCGTCTCGAGCCTTTTTCTTCTATATTTAGTGCTCATATCCAGGCCCTAAAATTGGTTGACATCAATCCATATAATGGGATCTTTACTTGGCACAATAGAAGGTGTGGGGAAGCTTCCATCTCAAAGAGACTAGATAGGTTTTTGATATCTAGTTATTGGATGGGTAATAACATAAGTGCTAGTTCTATGATTCTAGAGGGTAGGGGATCTGATCATTGGCCTATCAAACTCTCTACTTTGGATTTAGGGCTAAAAAATAATCCCTCCTTTAAGTTTCAACTTATGTGGCTTCGTGATCCTAAGCTTCATGATTTCATGTGAGGCTGGTGGACCACTGGCAAACCTCCTCATGGCACTGCTATGTATTCCTTTATGAAGTGACTACAATTTGTAAAACATAAATTGAAGAGATGGAATAGACTAAATTTTGGGAACCTTTCCTTGGCTAATCTGGTAGCTCTTAGGAGGATGGAAGAAGCTTCAAGGAAGATTAGAGATTAGGGATTCACGAAGGAGCTTCTTGTTGAGGAATCTGAGGCTACGAAAGACCTTGCTGAATGGGAACTCAGGGAAGAATTTTTTTGGAAACAAAAAGCTCGAGTAGATTGGCTTCAGGAAGGGGATAGGAACACAAAATTATTTTATAATTGAGTTAAGGCTCGTCGTAATGGTAACCTGATTACCTCTCTTGTGAATTATCAGGGTGCCTTGCTCTCTTCTTTTAGAGATATTTCAGAAGATACTAAGAGGTATTTTTCCTCTCTCTTCAAGGAGGAATCCCTATCAGATGATGAGAATGAAAATCTTATTCTAAACTGTATTCCAGTGATTGTTTCTAGAGAGATGAATGAGCACTTGATGGGTCCAATTTCCCTTGAGGAGTTGGAAAATATTGTATTCAAGATGAAAAAAGGAAAAGCCCTAGGTCTAGATGGATTCCCGATTGAGTTTTATTAGGAGTTTTGGGATTTAATAAAATTTGATCTTTTGGAGGTGGTCCATGAGTCCCAAAAGAACAAACAGATGCTAAGGGACCTAAATGCTACCTTTGTGGTGCTTATACCAAAAAAGAGGGAGCAAATTCCTTGGATATTTTTAGGCCTATTGCTCTCTGCAATGTTGTGTATAAGATCATAAAAATTATTGCTGAGAGGTTAAAGATATGGTTGAGCAAAATCATCTCTAAGGAGCAAGGAGGGTTTGTTGATGGTCAAAAAATATTGGATGGGGTTGTTATTGCTACAGAAGCTATTCACTCGATGGAAACTTCTAAGGAGAAAACTATGTTCATTAATTTGGACATGGCCAAAGCCTATGATTGGGTCAGATGGTCCTTTCTTTAGAAAGTTCTTGTTGCTTTTGGATTTGAGGAGGAATGGATTATATGGGTGATGAGATGTGTTTCTTCTTCCTCATTATTTGTTCTTGTTAATAATGAGCCATCAGAGCTATTTGAGGCCTCAAGGGGATTGAGGCAAGGAGATCCTTTATCTCCTTATTTGTTTATCATTATGGTGGAAGGGTTGGGAATATTGATCAAGTCTCAAGTCATGCAAGGTCTCATTCAGGGGTGGAAGTGGGATAGTAGTTTGCCACCTCTTTCCCACCTTCAATTTGTTGATGATACTACTTTGTTGGGAGTTGCCACTATCAGGGAAGTTGGCAATATTAGACAGTATCTTGACATATATCTTGGTGCTTCTGGATAGTTGATTAATGAGGACAAGTATTCTATTTTCTTCTTCAATACCCCTCCTCTTATTCAATCCAGGATTGCTATCATTCTAAGATTCTAGGTTGGGACTCCCCCCTTCATTTATCTTGGTATTCTAATTTCATATCATCCTCTACCTAGATCTTCTTGGTAGTCTATGCTTGATAAGTTTAGAAGGAAGGTGAATCACTGGAATTTCATATGGCTATCCACTGCAGGTAGAGTGTTGCTTTTAAAATCTATTTTTCAAGCTTTATCCATTTATAGATGTTTTATACAAATAGCTCCCTCTCACTTCATCAAGGACATGGATGCTTTGTCAAGACAATTTTTATGGTCTGGAAAACTTGATCTCAGGCTCTAGTTTTCCAATGACTAAATTGTCCTAGGAGGGGATTTTAACATCATTCTCTCCTTAGATGAAAATATGGGAGGGATGAAGACATTGGATACTATAACTAATTTAATGCATGAGCACTTGAGGCATCTACACCTGATTGATGTTAATATTGAAAATGGATTGATGATATGGATAAACAAATGAAAGAGAATCACATGCATCTTAGAGTCCTTAAACATGTTTGTAATCTCAAATGACCTTATCTCTCTAGGAGTAGCTCTAAAATCTCTTATCCTTAATAATTCAGGATTAGACCACTGACCTATTTTTCTAGATTTTTGGAAGTCTACTAGGAATTACTCACCCTTTAAATTCTAGCTTATGTGGTTTAGAGATGCTTCCTTTAGGCCATTAGTTATTTAGTGGTGTAGGGAAGGAAATCCAAGATAGGACACCTAGATTTATTACTTTGTCAAGGAATTATAGTTCATAAAAACCAAAATTAAGGAATGGAACTAGCATGAATTCAAGGATTTGAGGGCTAAAAAGGTAGATTAGGATTTAAACTAGAGCAAGTGAACACTCAAATTCACTCCTTGGGACTTATAGAGGAGCTTAGTAAATAGGAAATCCAAGTCTCTTTTGAGTTAGTATAATGGGAAAAGAGGGAGGAGATCTTATGGAAATAGAAATCCAAGATCCAATGGATGAAGCAAGGAAAAATAAATCTACTTTCTTCCATAAATCTCTTCTAGACAGATGAGTTTCAAACTTTGTGCCTTGAAGTCCAACATAGGTGATCTAGTTTACTCCTAGGATGAGATGAAGAAAATTACCACTGACTACTTTGAGGAGCTTTTCTCTATAGTCCCCCTAGACCCTAGGGCTCAAGAGGAAGTTCTACAAGGAATCATTTCCATTATTAGGAAGAGTGTAATGAGGTATTGAAAACACCTATTTCTATGCTAAAAGTAAAGGAAGCAATTTTCAAAATGAAAAAGGAAAAACTCCTAGACCGGATGGTTTCCTCATATATTTATTCCAAGAATTATGGGACATGCTCAAGGATGATCTACTTTTAGTGGTAGAGGAAGTGCATGTGAAAAAATTATTTTTGAAAGAAATAAAAAAAACCTACATTGCACTCATACCTATGTTCCAAGAGGTAGATCATATTTTTTGTTTTAGACCGATAGCCCTATGTAATATTTTCCTCAAATTCATTATGATTGTGATAGATCCAAGGTTGAAACCCTTCTTCATTGTGATAATATTGATAGAGCTAGGAGGATTTGTGGGAAGGAGACAAATTGTAGATGAAATAGTGCTTTCTTAGGAGGTCATTCACTCCATGTAGGCATAGAGATCCCCATCCATGTTTATTCATTTGGACCTCTCCAATTCTTATGATAGGGTGGATTGGAATTTTATATTATAGGTCTTGAGGAATTTTAGCTTCTCCCAAGATTGGGTGGAGTGTTTTAGAGATACTATTTCCTCAATATCTTATGTTGTGTTGATAAACAATAGCTCATCTATTTTATTTACTACTTCCAGGGGACTACACCAGCAATATTCTCTTCCCCCTGTCTATTCATAATTTTAGTAGCGTGTTTAGGTCATATCATCTCTAAAGAAAAGAATAATATATTCATTCAAAGAATCAGATGTGCATCAACAACCCATTATCTCTCATTTATAGTTTGTAAATGACTCGACCTTGATGGGTCATGCTACTGCATTGAGAGAATAACTTATTAATGAGGAAAAATCTAAGATCATATTCTTTTGTTGTATTGCTAGATTTGAGACCATGATTTAAAGTATCTTGAATTTTAAGTGATCATATATTCCAATATCTTATTTAGGATTTCCATTAAAGGTGTCCAAACAAAAAAGGAGGAATGGGGGTGGATGATAGAGAAGATACATTGTAGGTTGAATAATTGGACTAGTTGATGGCTTTCTCTTATAGGTTGATTCACTTTGGTCAAATCTATTTAACAATCTATTCCCATATATGTTTCCTTAGTTCTAAGTATTTCTAAGGATGTGTTGATGAATTTTGACAATATTAATCAGAGGTTCTTATGGAGTGAAGCAAAATTAGAGCATAAGTGGATACTAGTGAAGTGGGATCAACTTTATCTTCCAAAAAAATAGGAAGGCTTGGGATTTCAGTCAGTAATAAAAAATAACTTAGCTTTGGAAGTAAAATTAAATTGGTGGTTAATTATTTCCACTAAGGAGTTATGGATATAGAACTTAAGATCCAAGTATATATAAAATCGAGATTTAGAATACTTTACTAGATTTGAGCTTCCTCAACAAGGATCTCTAGTTCTTAAGGTACTAAGGATAGGAGAGATAATTATCAAATCATAAATATTATAAATAGTGGGGAATGTCCATCAAGAAAATTTCTAGATATATACTTGGGATGATGTGCCTCCATTGTCTCAATAATTTCTAGAATGACGAGACATCATGGAACAACTCCATAATAAAGGATGGACGAAGATATCACACTATAATAAAAACTATGGGGAAAGGAATTTACAGGATAGAATTTGGATTTTAGTAAGGGACCGACCAATGCTGGCAACAAAGGCCATCAAGGAGGCTATTCATCAAGTTCTTAGAAGTTATATGTTATCTCAATAAATAGCCAAAGATAGGTTAGGATGGGGACCACATTATAATAGTGTGTATATTGTAACTCTAGGATATTGATCTCTCACTCACCATGAGAAAACTCCACTTAGTGATATCTTTAATCAATTATGGTAACTTTTGAAGTGGCCTAAAGTGAGACTGTTTATTTGACTTGTACTTCACAAGAGGGTTATTACAGGAGACTAGTTGACAAAACATGGTTTTTTTGGTCCATTCATATGTGAGCTATATTGTGTAGAGAACAAGACTTGGGACCACATTTTTTCTTGTGTCCCCTAGCTATTCAATTATGGAAATGGTTGACAATATTTTTAGATCTAAAATTCCTTCAATTCACCTCCCTTGAGTAGGCATGAAGGACTAGGCCCTGGGTGAATGGATTGGATAACACAATGAAACAGATGACCTTGATTAGCATATCTCTATTGCTCTGAAATCTATTAAAAGAAATAAATAAAATATTTTTTAAAGCAAATCACCATAATACCCAACATATTTGGGAATAGACTATAGCCAATATTAAGGAAACCACCCTGCATATTTTGAAGCCCCACTCCATGATATCTCAGTAATGGCATAAATTACTCTCAAGACTTCAACTTGCTCCTGGTGAATGGAGACATAGCCACCCATAGATTCTTTGATCTACTATTTAGAGGGATGGACCATGGAAAGCCCCTCCCAAAGTCACGGAGAGGATCAAAACTAATGGTGCATCAAGAGGTAATCTAGGAAGGGTAAGCATGGAAGGCATAGGAAGAATCTCATATGGTACTCATGTATTTATTTTTTTAGAGAAACTTGGTGTCCTCCCTAATAATCTAGCAAAAGAGTGTGTTATCCTTTGCAGTCTTTAATAAACTACTAAGGTTGGTCACAGTATAGGTTGAATCAAATTCACACATAACCATCAATCAAATTAATGTGCCTACTAGGACGTCCTTTCAATATTAGAAGTTACAAAGGGTGATTGACAAGATACATATGCTTAAATCTAGATTAAGAATAGTAAAGTTTCTTCACAATCCCTAAGAATGAAATAAAAGCATAGATGTTATGAAAAATTAGGCTTTAGACCATGGGGATCAGACTTTTTATAGAGATCCTTCTTGATGGTGGTTGAAGAAAAATAGGGAAGATCTTTACCGTATACTTCATATTGATGTCAACAACTTTAATTCCTATATGTAGTGACTTAGAATAAAGTCAAAGATCCCTCTTTCCTTGTATTAGCAGAATACATTTAAGAAATAATTGTTCGTCTATAAATTTCTAGATAAAACCCTATTTTCTTGGAAGGGTCGACAATGTAGCCTTCTTACTTACTTATACGTCATACATAATCCTTTTTAATAAAAAAATAATGGAGTTAAAATAATTTTTTATTAACCTAGTGTTTTCCATAATAATCAATGCAATTTATTTTCACCTACTCATACTCGTATCCAACTTCAACTAGAAACTATGCAAACATTAGTGTACTTATTTTAAGGATGAATATTTCCATTAAAAAATGATAGATATATATTTTAATCAAAAGGATTCACACAATTAAAACTTTTATATGCTGATGCACTTCAAGTAATACAATTTGCCAAGGTTTGAACAAGAAATACCTTCTAGTTAAACCCAACATCCTAACATTAATTTTATTACCATTGACTTTTTCTTCATATTCTTATTTAAAATTAAATATATAGAAGCAATATATTTGTTTATAAATATAGATATTTAATTTTTATTTGTAATACTTATATTAAAATTGAATATATTTAAATAATATTTGTTATTATTTTTTAATAAGATATTTATTATTTTAATAATAATATATTATTATTACTATTATGAGAAGTGGCTAATTAGTTTCAAATAAAATTTAAATATTTATATTTATAAACAAATATATTGCTTCTATATATTTAATTTTATATAAGAATATTTCTAAAATAGGTACACACTTGTACAATATTCCTATTCCTAGTGAACAAATTTTCATGAATTTTTTTTTTAATTTATATTTTATTAATGTTCATAAAGGAGGTTTTATATATACCACATTTGACATTAATACTTGGAGGCATCTTTTGGGCAGGCACCACCCTTGTGCCTCTCTTATAGAAGTGCAATCCTCTTAATAAAAGCTATGTCATCATATTGCTTTAAAATAGAGAGGAGGGAGGGATTGAGAGTGAGTATTGGCCTTGGGGCTTTTAAGGAGAGCATGCCCCGCCCCATGCTCTAGTTAAGCTCTACAGGTAATATTTATAGCATAGCATTTGGTTGGTGTAATGATAGCATGACCCTCCCCATGCTCTAGTTCAGTTCTACATGTCATATTTATAACATAGCATTTGGTTGGTGTAATGAATTTAGGAAACTAGAGAAGAAGAAATTTAGTTTCCATATGTTTAAAATATTTTTCAACAACTGTAATGATTAAAATAATTTTTTTTTTTGTTACAGTGGTTTGAACAATTTTGGAGGGATTTGCCTAAACAAGAGGGTGTTAATCATTTCATTAGGCAGTTAGTTTGGATGGGTTCTACCATTCTACCTTAGAATATATGGAATGAAAGGAACAATCAAATTTTCAATCAAGAAATAAGGGACTATATCTGGCCAAAGACCATTTCCAAATTAGTTGAATCAGTCCAACAACTCCTTAATGACCTCCAAAAGTCCCACCAAATATAGGATCAAGTGATGTACTAGAAATTGAAGAACACAAGCTTATACTGAGAGGGGGGTGAACAGTATAAGACCACTTTTTACTTTTCCTTTCAATTCAATATTATGCAGTGTATAGATAGCAGTATCAATAGCAATAACCAATGCAATGCACAAAACACCATACACAATAGAGACACCACAATTTACGTGGTTCACCCAATGTGGGCTACTCCATGGAGAAAATATTTTACTAAAATTTTCTCAATCAATCTCTTTGGGAATCTTTCCCAATTACAATGTCTATGGACCTCTGTCCAAAGGAGATGCTCATCCCCTAATCTCATGTTCGTGGATCTCTTCCACAAGAGAACTCTTTCCCCTTCTACTCTGGCTAGTGATATTCTACAAGATTATGTCTCTCTACTGCACTGATTGGTGGATCTCTCTACACTTGAAGACTCCTCACTCAGATATGTCTTTAATTGTCCTTGTTGTTGGATCTCTATCCACTAAGACTTTGTCCTCTATACTCTATCACCTCCAAAGCTTTGTCTCAATAGGTTCACTTAGAACCTTCTCAAATCTTCTCAACAATCTCACTCAAAACTTGTCCAAATATACTTAACAATCTCACTTAGAACTTGTCCAAATATGCTCAACAGGTCCACATAGAACATGCTCAAATCTATTCAACAGGTCCATATAGAACCTACTCAAATTTGCTCAATAAGTCCTATCTAGGAGTTGTCCAAATATGCTCAATAAGTCATATCTAGGACTTTCTCAAATCTAATCAATAAGTCCTCTATATGACTTGCTCAAACCTGCATAGCAAGCTTCCACAAAAGCTTACTCAACATCAATCCACAAGCCTTCTCAAAGACTTGTCTCAAATCTGCTTAACAAACTCACACAGAACTTGTCCTATCATAGAATCATAAAGAGAATTGTTAGAGACTCAATATGTTCTATACTTAATGCTCAATCAATATCTCAACTCAATATCATATAAGCATAAAGAGAATTTTTAGAGACTCAATATGTTCTATACTCAAATCCAATATCAACTCAAATCAATCTCATAGAAGCATAAAGAGAATTGTTAGAGACTCAATATGTTCTATACTCAAATCCCAATCTCAACTCAAATCAATCTATTAGAATAGTTTGTTTTATGGAACTTGAACAACCACATGCATCCACTTGAATAGGCTCAATCAACTCAACTCAACAAATCACATTAATGAACAACCCTTTCTCATAAACCCTAGTCCAAGCATGTATCAACCAACTTAAAATATTTCCAACAATGCTCAACAACAAATTTCACATAACAATGATACTCATGTTATTTTCTAGTTCAAGTTCAAGTTCTTTGCACAATCAATGGGCTTCAACAACAATGCTGATAAAACAAGGTTTAATAACAACTCTCAATTCAGAAAACCTTGAAGCATTAACTCAACCACTTTTGAAAAGGAAACCACAATCAATCCTTTTCACTCCAATGATATTTTCAGAAATCAACCACCCAAATCAATCAATAGGAGAATGTGCCCATACCTTTTATGAATATGAAGAAGTCTTTGAAAATCTGTCACAATCACAATATTCTCTTGCCGAACTTCATGAGGGTTAGGATAATTTACAAAACAAATATCATAACCTTTTACACCTTATTTCTCCTAGTCAAAAATCACATCCACCACTAGAAAATAATTAAAAATAATTATTTCCTCAATTAATTAAGCATAGCATGAATATCACCACAACCATTTATCATTCCCTTATTTCTCCTAAAAATCACTTTGCACTAATGCACAACTCACTAAGCTCCTTAATGTAAAAATTCCCACATCAAATAGTGCAAAATATAAACCACAACTCATAAATCACATCACCCTAGTATACCCTCAATAATTATGCTTGAAACCTTAGCTTTGACAAATTAAAACATTAATTATTCATTCTCCAAAAATTGCGGTGATAGGCATACATTAGAAAATAAAATATTTTTTTGGCTTCGAAGAATGCGGCGACAACAAACCATGCGAAAACGGGTTTTGGATGACTTGAACCCAAGAACTGCAGCAAGTGCATCTTTGCACTCCCTCTACCCACCAAGTGGGCACATGGAAGCTATTCCACCTTGTGCTCCTTATGCTTCTTCTTTTCACCCATGATTTTTTAAACAATGAACAATGCTTCAACTAATACAATGCTAAAACGATGCTCGCAGGAATCGAACTCACGACCTCTATGCTATTAGCACCTTTGCACAATCCAAGCTATCACTAGGCCACACAGTCCAATGAGATTTAGGAAGTGATCACTGTTTGCTTTTAACCGTTCGCTGCATCACATAAAACAAAACACAAGCTCTTTCCTTCGCATATCCCACACAAGATTATCAACAAGCAAGGATAACCAATTTGAAAACTTGGTGGCATATTTATATGCATTTCGCTTCACTTGAAAATATTGATGCTTTTAAAACTGCCCTCATGACGTCGACGGACATGGCGAAAAACTTTTTATTTAATTTTAAAATTAAAATTAAAATTTTAAATAAATTAAAATTTTAAATAAATTAAAATTTAAACTAAACCTTTAAAATTAAATTTCTCCATCATCGGGGCACCTTTTTCGATGAAATGAAAAGCCAACTTGGGTTTTAAGAAAAACCCATTTCAAATTTACCATCCATGGTTTTAAATAAAACCTTTTATTTTTCTTGCCTTGGTTTTTATAAAAACCCTTCCTTGCACTTTCACAAAACATAGTGCATACCATCATAGATCCTTTTGACATCAAATAACCTTTTATGAAAACATTTTAGCTTAGGGACTCAAAATGTCCAACAATATCCCTCTTTGTCATTGATGGAAACCCATATTCATTTTACTAAAACCAGATCTTCTTTTCTGCTCCCCCTAGGACGTTGCTCCCCCTGGCTCAATGCTATCTCAAATATCAAATCTCTTCCCATATCAAAAATCTCCCCAATATACACAAATATCTCCCCCTTTGACATCAATAGCAAAAGGTCACCTTTGGGGCTAAAGGCTAAGAATGAGCCTCTTAGCTTAGCCCCTCCCCCACTCATCATCCATCCTCATGCCATCTCTCGAGATTATAAATCCAAAAAACACTAAACTATATTGAAGAAATCTACATTTCTTTAGGTTGACATATAATTTCTCCTTCCTGAGAACATCTAACACTAATTTTAGGTGTAACAAATGGTCTTCTTCACTTTTACTATAAATAAAAATATCATCAAAATACACAACCACAAACTTACCATTATATTCCCATAGTACTCTGTTCATCAACCGCATAAATGTAATGGGTTCATTAGACAACCCAAATGGCATCACCATCCACTCGTACAATCCATATTTTATCTTAAAAGTTGTCTTCCATTTATCCCCTTCTCAAATTTTGATCTAGTAGTAGCCACTCCACAGATCAATTTTACTGAAGTATTTAGCTCCAGCTAATCCATCCATCATGTCATCTACTCTCGACATAGGATACCGATACTTTATTGTGATTTTGTTTATGTCTCTACTATCTACACACATTCGCCAGTCACCATCTTTCTTCAGGGTCAGCAATGCTGGAGTCACACATGGACTCATACTCTCCCTAACTAATCCCTTGTTTATCAACTCAATCACTTGCCTATTCAACTCTGCATTCTGTGTCAGGTTCAACCGATAAGATGCCTAATTTGGGAGTGTTGATCCTAGAATCAAATCCATGTGATGCTGGATACCCTTTTTTATGGTAGCCCATAAGGTAACTCCTTTGGTGTGATATATTTATATTCCCTTAGCAACTTAGCTGCTATTGTAGGCATAACCACTTCCTCTGTTTCTAGCTTCCTAACTATTAAGGCATAACATAAGCTAGCATCCCTGATCTCTGTAAGAAACTCCTTCATCAACAAGCTCTCACTCGGCCCATCCTCCTTCAGAGGTAAAATAACTACCTTTAAACCATCCTTCCAGAATGTATAAGTATTCTTTGTCCCATTATTGTTAGTATCCCTATCGTACTTCCAAGGTCTTCCCAATAGAATGTGACATGCATCCATCAAGATCACATCACACCACACTTCATCCTTGTAAGTGCTCCCAATTGAAAATTTAATTAAACACCTATGATATACTATTACCTCATTCCCCTTCTTAACCCATGAGATGCGATATGGATAAGGATATTTTTCACATTTCAGGTGCATTTTATCAACCATGATATTTGACACCATATTATCACGCTACCACCATCAATGACAATGTTACATACCTTCCCTCCTGATGTATACCTTGTTCAAAATATATTCATTCATAGCCAAGAGTATTCACCATCTATGGTCTGCCACTTTGCTTTGCTCTGCACCATATTTTTCTTAGGAGAAATCAATGTCATCCTTATCATAAGTGCTTCCCCTATGTCAGCAACAACTTCATCCTCATCCTACTCTTCCATCTCAACTAGATTGACCTTCCTTGTCCTCCTTGACTCCTTTATTGGATATCACATTGGGGACACTCAAATGCTCTGTGCCCCTCCTCACCACATCCATAATAGGTATACGATCTCCTCGAATCATTCCCATTTCGTCCACCATTGTAACCAGCGATCTTAGTCAAAAAATGGGTCGTGATACTGATCCCAAAGCAGAGTTCACTAGCAACAACCAGAGAAATAAATCATACCTCCTGCGTAGCAACAATCATGATGGGGCTCTGGCAAAATTTTCTAAGGATCTAGGTTCCAGAATGAATTAGAACTCTGTGATATTTGTTCCTAGGCAGTCAGGTCCAGGATTGTAGCAGACCCAATGCCATCCTTGTAGCGATGGCGTAAATCACTTCTTAATCGTTGGAGTGTCATCTTCAACCCTGTTGATAGATGCCTACTCTTCTTCAACAAGAGTAACATAGGTGTTGTTTATGGCATGATCACAAATTCCGCTGTTCATAATTTCTTTGATAGACCTCTCACAATGGCAGAAAAAGAGCTTCATGGGCTAGGATTGAAATATATCCTTGTCCCAACTCCCATGGTCCATGATGATGTTCATGCAGAGTATGTTCTATTTTCTAGAATTCTCAAGATTTGGTGGTTTTTCGATCGAAAAGGAAGGAGCATCGCCAACTGGGAAGAACCTGCCTACTCTCCCTTTCATATTTCAAATTTTGCATGGGAACCTAATGTGAAATACCAGCCCCTACTAGATCTTCTTAATGATAGAAAGCGTCAAGTTGAACAACTTGCTGCTATGAAGAGTATATTCCAGCCTCCCCTTCCTTGGCATCTGGCAAGAGCCTTGCACTCTCTTAGATCTGATGATTCCATTGTCATCAGAACTACTAAAAAAAATCTTAGCCTCACTATTCTCAGCAAGGCATGGTCCCTGGAAGAAGGGATCAGATAACTTTCATATTTGGAAGTTTACCAAGAGGTTATTTTTGTTCCCTGGAACTCTCTTTTTTCTAGCTTGGAGTCCATTGTTAAAAATGCACAAAGAAGTATTCTCCTCGATCAAAAAATAGTGGATTATATTTTGCAAAATAACCCCATAATTGCTCGAGTCTATACTTTCTACCTCATTCCAAAGGTTCACAAACAACCTATGAAGGGTAGACCCATCTGCTCCTATTACGGTTATATGTTGGAGCTTGATTACAAATGGCTTCACCACCTGATTCTCCCCATTCTCCTAGAGCAACCAAATCATCTACAAGACTCTTTGAGCCTAATGAAAATCCTTCATGAAAGAGATTTTCCTCCAAGTTGGGTTCTGTTCACCTTTGATGTTGAGAGCCTGTACCCAAGCATTCCTACAGAAGTAGGATTGGTTTCTCTTCAACACTTCATCTTAGGGAGGTTCAAGCCAGGTTTGGTCCAGTTGATCCTAGAACTTGCAAAACTGGTCTTGAACAGACATTATCTAGAATTTGATGGTAATATCTACAGGCAGAAAAGAGGTACAACAATGGGGAGTAGTTTTGCAGTTGTCTATGCCTTTTTGTTTCTTTGTTACTTACAATTGCAAGTTTTCGGTATTTTTCCATCTATTTCAAAAAATATTTGCTTGTATAAATGATAAATTGATGATGCTTTTGGAGTTTGGAATGGTACTAATGAGAGTATTCAAGCTCTCCTTGATGCTTATGGTTCTGTTTATCCCAACATCAACATTACTATTGTCATTTCCACTTTTGAAGTTAACATCCTAGATATTTTGGTGGTCAAACTACCCTCCATGACTGTTACAGGTCGTCTAGGTACTAAATTGTACCAAAAACCAATGAATGTGTATCAATATATCCCTTTTTGTTCATTCCATCCACCCCACCAGAAAAAAGTCTTCATAGTCAGCGAACTCAACAGGTTTCTGGTCAAAGAGGCAAATGATGAAGGATTCAAAAATATGAAGCATCAATTTTTTCACAGGTTGAGAGGCTGGGGTTACCCATCCAGTTTCTTATTTCCACTCTTTGCCTAGGTAGAGTTTTGAAACATGCCCTTTTCGGGGCCTCTAGACCGCTCAAAAATGAGTTTTAAAGTTTAGAATTTTTGTAATGTCTCTTTTTGACAATCAATGCCCCGTATTCATGGGTGCACATCTCGAGGAGCATTTTTTAATGTTTTAAGGCACTTTTGATCGTTATCCTTGGCAATCACTGCATTTTTTGGCATATCCCAAGGTAACGGTTCATTTTTCTTGATTCTCGCCACGTGGAATGTCAGCTAGGGCACCCACTGGCTTGAGAAATATATATAAACAAGATGGATTGTAATGTTTGGTCATCAGCCGAACTGATGAGCACTTAAGGTATGAAACGCATTTTCGGAGTTTTCCCTTCCATTTCAGTCTCTCTTGTTCTTATGTCATGAAGTTCCAATTTTGCATTGATCGCTTGTGCTTCTACTTCCTCTTCGTTATTTGATTTCTATTGCGCTAAGGTACTGTTGCAAAGTTTTTATTTATTTTTGAATATAAAAGTTATCTTTTTAATCTGATGTTGCACGCTGCCCTAGTTATCTAAAATCCAAAAGAGGATCCCAATTTCGTTCATGAAGGCTCTCCTATTCTGGAATCCACTAGATCCTCTCAAAAGAGGCCCAAGATGTTGCTTCTGAAGATTGAAGCTTCCACTTTGCATGTAGAATGCACTCAAACAAAGTCCTGCTCTTCTTATCCTGAAGCATCGCAACCCTCGAGGCATATTCCAGAACTGTCGTAGAATCTTAAAGATCTCACCTTGAAATTTTGGGAAAACTTTAGATCTACATTCATCAAGGTCCACAAAAATGAGATCTTCATCATGAAAATCCATAAAGGCATCGATGAGGGCACCATGCCAAACAGTTTTTGCATGAAGCCTCCAAGCCTTCGGATTCCAGATCCTACTCTTCAGGAAGAGATGGACAAGAAATTTGCCGAGCTCACCATGAATTTCCAAAAAGCGTGTTCGAAAGTATATCTTTCGATAGAAAATAAATTACTTGAGACCTTGAAGGTTCAAAAGGATGTCGTTGTCACATAGCTCGATGCACAAGTGGAGAAAATCTTTAGCAAAATGACTTTTATTTTAGATTTTGAGATTGCATCCTATTGGAAATCACAAATCATGGAATATTTTACTGTGAAGGCTAATGCCCTTGAAATGGAACTATGTGTGGATCGTAAGGTCCAAAAAGGTGCAACTAACACTCAAAAAGCTACTGAGAAACAACAATAAGATACTATCATTGAGGAAGCCAACACATCGGTGGCATCCCTCATCAAAAAGGAGTGTGCTCCACTCTTTTCTGAGATCTAAGATCTCAGAAAACTTGTTACAGATCTTGCTATTTCCTCTTGAACCAAATATCATAACCCCTCACCCCAAAATTAAATGAGAAGTAATAGGAGTCAAAGTCATTCCCATAGCGGAAAACAACAACAAAAACCTCAACAGTCAGGCCAACAACAACAACAGCGAAATCATCCCGACAGACAGAACCGGCGATCTCCATCAAAAATGGGTCACGAGACCGATACCAAAGCAGAGTTTGATGGCAACAACTAGAGAAAGAATTCATACCTCTTGTGCAGCAGTAGTCATGACGGGGCTCTATTAGAACTTTCCAAGGATCTAGTTCCTGAATGAATTAGAACTCTACAATATTTGTTCCCAGGCAGTCAAGTCTGAGATTGTAGCAGACCCAAGGTCTTCCTTGCGATAGCAGCGTAAACTCCTTTTGAATTGTTGGAGTGCCATCTTCAACATTTTCAATAGATGACTACTCTTCTTTAGCAAGAGTAACATAGGTGTTGTTGATGACATGATCACAAATGTCGTTATTCATAATTTCTCTGATAGACCTCTCATAGCAGCAAAAAAAGAGTTTCTTGGGCTAGGATTGAAATATATCCCTGTCCCACCTTCCATGGTCCATGATGATGTTCGTGCGGAGTATGTTCTATTTTCTAGGCTTCTCAAGATTTTGTTGGTTTTTCGGTCCAAAAGGAAGGAACATTGCCAACTGGGAAGAACCTGCCTACTCTCCCTTTTGTATTTTAAATTTTGCTTGGGAACCTGATGTGAAATACCAACCCTTGCTGGATCTTCTTAATGACAAAAAGCATCGAGTTGAACAACAACTTGCTACCATAGAGAGTATCTTCCAGCCTCCCCTACCCAGGCATCTGGCAAGAGCCTTGCACTCTCTTAGATCTGATGATTCCATTGTCATCAGACCTGCTGAAAAAAATCTTAGCCTCACTATTCTCAGCAAGGCATGGTACCTGGAAGAAGGGATCAGACGACTTTCAGATCTGGAAGTTTAACAAGAGGTTATTTCTGTTCCATGGAACTCTATTTTTCTAGCTTGGAGTCCATTGTTAAAAATGCACAAAGAAGTCTTCTCCTCGATCAAAAAATAGTGGATTATATTTTCCAAAAGAACCCCATCATTGCTTGAGTCTATAATTTCTACCTCATTCCAAATATTCACAAACAACCTATGAAGGGTAGACCCATCTGCTCCTATTGCGGTTATATGTTGGAGCCTGTTTCCAAATGGCTTCACCACCAGCTTCTCCCCATTCTCCTAGAGTAGCCAAATCATCTACAAGACTCTCTGAGCCTAATGAAAATCCTTCATGAAAGAGATTTTACTACAAGTTATGTTCTTTTCACCTTTGATGTTGAGAGCTTGTACCCAAGCATTCCTACAAAAGTAGGATTGGCTGCTCTTCAACACTTCATCTTGGGGAGGTTCAATCCAGGTTTGGTCTATTTGATCCTCAAAATTGCAGAACTGGTCCTAAACAGACATTATCTAGAATTTTATGGTAAGATCTATAGGTAGAAAAGAGGTACAACAATGGGGAGAAATTTTGCAGTTGTCTATGCCTGTCTGTTTCTTTATTACTTAGAATTGCAAGTTTTTGGTCTTTTTCCATCTATTTCAAAAAATATTTGCTTGTATAAACGATATATTGATGATGCTTTTGGAGTTTGGAATGGTACTAATGAGAGTATTCAAACTCTCCTTGATGCTTATGGTTCTATTTATCCTAGAATCAACATTACTATTGCCATTTCCACTTTTGAAGTTAACATCCTAGATATTATGGTGGTAAAACCACCCTCCATGACTGTTCCAGGTCGTCTGGGTACTAAACTATACTAGAAACCAATGAATGTGTATCAATATATCCCTTTTTGTTCATTCCATCCACCCCACCAAAAAAAAGCCTTCATAGTCAGCGAACTCAACAGGTTTCTGGTCAGAGAGGCGGATGATGAAGGATTCAGAAAGATGAAGCATCAGTTTTTTCACAGGTTGAGAGCCCGGGGCTACCCATCCCGTTTATTATTTCCACTCTTTGCCTAGGTATATTTTTGACACCGACCTGCACTGCTCCAAAAAATATTCTAGAAGATCTCTTTAAGACAACTAGGTCTAAAGAAATCTTTCCTAGTTCTGATGAAGCTGTACAACTGCCAGTTTGCCCATGATCTTCGTCTAAACAAAAACGTGCTTGGACCTCTCTATGAAAAATGGAGCAAAGACCCTCAGCTCTCCCATATCGGTCGTGGCATCATCTGTTGGAGAAACAACAAAAATATGAAGAAATTTCTATGTCGCAGCCGGGTCGTGAGAACCCAACCCAACTTCAATCAGCCATAACTTTTGCTACAGGGCTCCGATTCTCGAACCGTCTGAAGCGTTGGAAAGATTATAAAATTTTCTACGGTGATGGATGAAACCCATAGGGTTTCAAAGCAACAGGCCCTTTTCAGGGTCTCCAGACCCCAAAAAAATGAGTTTTAAATTTTAGAATTGTTTATAATGTCTCTTTTTGGAAATCAATACCCCGTATTCATGGGTGCACATTTCGAGGAGCATTTTTTAATGTTTTAAGGCACTTTCGACCGTTATCCTTGGTAATCACTACCTTTTTTGGCATATCCCAAGGTAACGGTCCATTTTTCTTGATTCTCGCCACGTGGCATGTCGGCTAGGGCACCCACTGGCTTGAGAAATTTATATAAACAAGATGGATTGTAATGTTTGGTCATCAACCGAACTGATGAGCACTTAAGGAGCGAAATGTGTTTTCAGAGTGCTCCCTTTCATTTCAGTCTCTCTTGTTCTTATGTCGTGAAGTGCCCTTTTTGCATTGATCGCTTGTGCTTCTAATTCCTCTTTGTTATTTGATTTATGTTGTGCTAAGGTACTGCTACGAAGTTTTTATTTCTTTTTGAATATATAAGTTATCTTTTCAATCTGATGTTGCACGCTGCCCTAGTTATCCAAAATCCGGAAGAGATCCCCATTTCTTTCGCGAAGGCTCTCTTGTTTTGGAATCCACCAGATCCGCTCAAAAGAGGCCCAAGATGTTGCTTTTGGAGATTAAAGCTTCCACTTCATGCGTAGAATGCACTCAAACAAATTCCTACTCTTCTTATCCTGAAACATCGTAAACCTCGAGGTGTATTCTAGAACTTCCGTAGAATCTTAAATATCTCAGCTTGAAATTATGGTAAAACTTTAGATTTGTGTTCATCAAGGTCCACAAAACTGAGACCTTCATCATGAAAATCCATAAAGGTATCGACGAGGGCACCATGCCAAACAAATTGTGCATGAAGACTCTAAGCCTTCGGATTCCAGATCCTACTCTTTAGGAAGGTATAGACAAAAAATTTGCCGAGCTCACCTTGAATTTCTAGAAATCATGCTCAAAAGTATATATTTCGATAGAAAAGAAATTACTTGAGAGCTTGAAGGTTCAAAAGGATGTCATTGTCACATAGCTCGATGCACAAGTGGAGCAAATATTTAGAAAAATGACTTTCATTTTAGATTTTGAGATTGCATCCTATTGGAAATCACAAATCATGGAAGATTTTACTATGAAGGCCAATGCTCTCGAAATGGAACTGTGTGTGGATCGTCAGGTCCAACAAGGTGCAACCGACACTCAAAAAGCTACTGAGAAACAACAACAAGATACTGTCATGGATGAAACCAACACCTCGATGGCATCCCTCATCAAAAAGGAGTGCGCTCCACTCTTTTCTGAGATCCAAGAACTCAGAAAACTTGTCACAGATCTTGTTGTTCTTGAACCAACTCGCGCAACCCCTCACCCCAAAATCAAAGGAGAAGGAATAGGAGTCAGAGCCATTCTCGTAGCGGATAGTAGCCACAACAAAAACCTCAACAGTCAGGCCGATAGCAAGAGTAGTGAAATCATCTTGATAGATAGAACCAACGATATCAATCAAAAAATGGGTGGCAAGACCGATCCCAAAGCAGATTTTGTTGGCAAAAACCAAAGAAAGAATTCATACCTCTTGCGCAGCAACAATCATGACGGGGCTCTGGTGGAACTTTCCAAGGATCTGGTTCCTGAACTAATCAGAACTCTGCAAGATTTGTTCCTAGCCAGTCACGTCTAGTATTGTAGTAGACCCAAGGTCGTCCTTGTGGCGATGAAATAAACTGCTTCTGAATCGTTGGAGTGCCATCTTCAAATTTGTCGATAGATGCCTACTCTTCTTCAACAACAGTAATGTAGGTATTGTTGATGGCATGATCACAAATTCCGCTGTTCATAATTTCTCTGATAGACCTCTCATAGCGGCATAAAAAGAGCTTCTTGGGCTAGGATTGAAATATATCCTTGTCCCACCTCCCATGGTCCATGATGATGTCCGTGCGGAGTATGTTCTATTTTCTAGGCTTCTCAAGCTTCGATGGTTTTTCGGTCCAAAAGGAAGGAACATCACCAACTAGGAAGAACTTGCATACTCTCCCTTTCGTATTTCAAAATTTGCATTGGAACTTGATGTGAAATACCAGACCCTACTAGATCTTCTTAATGATAAAAACCATCAAGTTGAAGAACAACTTGCTGCCACGGATAGTATCTTCCAGCCTCCCTTGCCCAGTCATTTGGCAAGAGCCTTGCACTCTCTTAGATCTGATGATTCCATTTTCATCAGACCTGTTGACAAAAATCTCAGCCTCACTATAGTCAGCAAGGCATGGTACTTGGAATAAGGGATTAGACAACTTTCAGATCTAGAAGTTTACCAAGATGTTATTTCTGTTCCCTGGAACTCTATTTTTTCTAGCTTGGAGTCCATTGTTAAAAATGCACAAAGAAGTTTTCTCCTCGATCACAAAATAGTGGATTATATTTTGCAAAATAACCCCATCATTGCTCGAGTCTATACTTTCTACCTCATTCCAAAGGTTCACAAAAAACCTATGAAGGGTAGACCCATATGCTCCTATTGCGGTTATATGTTGGAGCCTATTTCCAAATGGCTTCACCACCATCTTCTCCCCATTCTCCTAGAGCAACCAAATCATCTAAAAGACTCTTAGAGCCTAATGAAAATCCTTCATGAAAGAGATTTTCCTCCAAGTTGCATTCTGTTCACCTTTGATGTTGAGAGCTTATACCCAAGCATTCCTACAAAAGCAGGATTTGTCACTCTTCAACACTTCATATCGAGGAGGTTCAAGCTAGATTTGGTCCAGTTGATCCTCGAACTTGCAGAAATGGTATTGAAAAGACATTATCTAGAATTTTATGGTAAGATCTACAGGTAGAAAAGAGGTATAGCAATGGGAAGCAATTTTGTAGTTGTCTATGCCTGTCTATTTCTTTGTTACTTGGAATTGCAAGTTTTTGGTATTTTTCCATCTATTTTAGAAAATATTTGCTTGTATAAACAATATATTGATGATGCTTTTGGATTTTGGAATGGTACTAATGAGATTCTTCAAGCTCTCCTTGATTCTTATGGTTTTGTTTATCCCAGCATCAACAATACTACTGCCATTTCCACTTCTGAAGTTAACATCCTCGATATTCTGGTGTTCAAACCACACTCCATGACTGTTCTAGGTCTTTTGGGTACTAAACTGTATCAAAAACCAATGAATGTGTATAAATATATCCCTTTTTGTTCATTCCATCCACACCACTAGAAAAAATCCTTCATAGTCAGCCAACTCAACAGGTTTCTGGTCAGAGAGGCGGATGATGAAGGATTCAAAAATATGAAGCATCAGTTTTTTCACAGGTTGAGATCTCAGGGCTACCCGTTCCGTTTCTTATTTCCACTCTTTGCCCAGGTAGAATTTTGACATTGACCTGCACTACTCCAGAAAATATTCTAGAAGATCTCTTTAAGACAACTAGGTCTAAAGAAATCTCCCCTAGTTCTGATGAAGTTGTACAACTGCCAGTTTGCCCGTGATCTTTGTCTAAACAAAAACGTGCTTGGACCTCTCTATGAAAAATGGAGCAAAGACCCTCAGCTCTCCCATATCGATCGTGGCATCATCTATTGGAGAAACAACAAAAATATGAAGAAATTTCTATGTCGCAGTCGGGTTGTGAGAACCCAGCCCAACTTCAATCAACCATAACTTTTACTACAGGGCTTCGATTCTCGAACCGTCTGAAGTGTTGGAAATCTTATAAAATTTTCTATGACGATGGACAAAACCCATAGGCTTTCAAAGCAACAAGCCCTTTTCGAGGTCTCTAGACCCCTCAAAAATGTGTTTTAAAGTTTAGATAACAATTCCTCTTTTCAGTAATAAATGCCCTATATTCATGGGTGAACATTTCGAGGAGTGTTTTTTAATGTTTTAAGGCACTTTCGACCATTATCCTTGGAAATCACTACCTTTTTTGGCATATCCCAAGGTAACGGTCCGTTTTTCTTGATTCTCGCCATGTGGCATGTCGGCTATGGTACCCACTGGCTTGAGAAATCTATATAAACAAGATGGATTGTAATGTTTGGTCATCAACTGAACTGATGAGCACTTAAGGTGTGAAACGCATTTTTGGAGTTTTCCCTTTCATTTCAGTCTCTCTTGTTCTTATGTCATGAAGTTCCCTTTTTGCATTGATCGCTTGTGCTTCTACTTCCTCTTCATTATTTGATTTCTATTGTGCTAAGGTACTGCTGCAAAGTTTTTATTTATTTTTGAATATAAAAGTTATCTTTTTAATCTGATGTTGCACGCTGCCCTAGTTATCTAAAATCCAAAAGAGGATCCCCATTTCTTTCGTGAAGGCTCTCCTATTTTGGAATCCACTAGATCCGCTCAAAAGAGGCCCAGGATGTTGCTTTCGAAGATTGAAGCTTCCACTTTGCATGTAGAATGCACTCAAACAAAGTCCTGCTCTTCTTATCCTGAAGCATCACAACCCTCGAGGCATATTCCAAAACTGTCGTAGAATATTAAAGATCTCACCTTGAAATTTTGGGAAAACTTTAGATCTACATTCATCAAGGTCCACAAAAATGAGATCTTCATCATGAAAATCCATAAAGGCATCGACGAGGGCACCATGCCAAACAGTTTTTGCATGAAGCCTCCAAGCCTTCGGATTCTAGATCCTACTCTTTAGGAAGAGATGGACAAGAAATTTGTCGAGATCACCTTGAATTTCCAAAAAGCGTGTTCGAAAGTATATATTTCGATAGAAAAAAAATTAATTGAGAACTTGAAGGTTCAAAAGGATGTCGTTGTCACACAGCTCGATGCACAAGTGGAGCAAATATTTAGCAAAATGACTTTGATTTTAGATTTTGAGATTGCATCCTATTGGAAATCACAAATCATGGAAGATTTTACTATTAAGGCCAATGCTATCAAAATGGAACTGTATGTGGATCGTCAGGTCCAACAAGGTGGAACCAACACTTGAAAAGCTGCAAGAAACAACAAGATACTATCATGGATGAAGCCAACACCTCGATGGCATCCCTCATCAAAAAGGAGTGCGCTCCACTCTTTTCTGAGATCCAAGAGCTCAGAAAATTTGTCACAGATCTTGTTGTTTCCTCTCGAACCAATTTTTTCAACCCCTCACCCCGAAATCAAAGGAGAAGTAATAGGAGTCGGAGCCATTCCCATAGTGGACAGTAGCAAAAAAAAAAACCTCAACTGTCAGGCTGACAACAACAGCAATGAAATCATCTTGACAAACAGAACCAAAAATCTCAATCAAAAAATGGGTTGCGAGATCGATCCCAAAGCAAAGTTCACTGGCAACAACCAGAGAAAGAATTCATACCTCCTTCGTAGTAGCAGTCATGACAAGGCTCTGGCAGAAATTTCCAAGAATCTAGTTCCTAAACGAATCATAACTTTGTGATATTTGTTCCCATGCAGTCAGGTCTGGGATTGCAGTAGACCCAAGGTCGTCCTTGCAATAGTGGCATAAACTGCTTCTAAATCGTTGGAGTGCCATATTTAGCCTTATCGATAGATGCCTAATCTTCTTTAGCAAGAGTAACGTAGGTGTTGTTGATGACATGATCACAAATACTGCTATTCATAATTTCTCTGATATACCTCTCATAGCGACAGAAAAAGAGCTTCTTGGGCTAGGATTGAAATATATCCCTGTCCCACCTTCCATGGTCCATGATGATGTTCGTGCAGAGTATGTTCTATTTTCTAGAATTCTCAATATTCGATTATTTTTTGGTCCAAAAGGAAGGAAAATCGCCAACTAGGAATAACCTTCCTACTCTCCCTTTCGTATTTCAAATTCTACATGGGAACTTGATGTGAAATACCAGCCCCTGCTGGATATTCTTAATGACAGAAAGCATCAAGTTGAACAACAACTTGCTACCACGGAGAGTATCTTCCAGCCTCCCCTACCCAAGCATATGGCAAGAGCCTTGCACTCTCTTAGATATGATGATTCCATTGTCATTAGACCTGTTGACAAAAATCTCGGCCTCATTATAGTTAGCAAGGCATGGTACCTGGAAGAAGGGATCAGACAACTTTCAGATTTGGAAGTTTACCAAGAGGTTATTTCTGTTCCTTGGAACTCTCTTTTTTCTAGATTGGAGTCCATTGTTAAAAATGCATAAATAATTCTTCTCCTTATTCAAAAAATAGTGGATTATATTTTGCAAAAGAACCCCATCATTGCTCGAGTCTATACTTTCTACCTCATTCCAAAGTTTCATAAACAACCTATGAATGGTAGACCCATCTGCTCCTATTGTGGTTATATGTTGGAGCCTGTTTCTAAATGGCTTCACCACCAGCTTCTCCCCATTCTCCTAGAGAATCCAAATCATCTACAAGACTCTTAGAGCCTAATGAAAATCCTTCATGAAAGAGATTTTCCTCCAAGTTGCGTTCTATTCACCTTTGATGTTGAGATCCTGTACCCAAGCATTCCTACAGAAGTAGGATTGGTTGCTCTTCAACACTTCATATCGGGGAGGTTCAAGCCAGGTTTGGTCTAGTTGATCCTCGAACTTGCAGAACTGGTCCTGAACAGACACTATCTGGAATTTGATGGTAAGATTTACAGGCAAAAAAGAGGTACAACAATGGGGAGCAATTTTGTAGTTGTCTATGCCTATCTGTTTCTTTGTTATTTGGAATTACAATTTTTTAGTATTTTCCCATCTATTTTAGAAAATATTTTCTTGTATAAATGATATATTGATGATGCTTTTGGAGTTTGGAATGGTACTAATGAGAGTCTTCAAAATCTCCTTAATTATTATGGTTCTATTTATCCCAGCATCAACATTACTACTGCCATTTCCACTTCTAAAGTTAACATCTTGGATATTTTGGTGGTCAAACCACCCTCCATGATTGTTCCAGGTCGTCTAGGTACTAAAATGTACCAAAAACCAATGAATATGTATCAATATATCCCTTTCAGTTCATTCCACCCACTCCACCAGAAAAAAACCTTCATAGTCAGCGAACTCAACAGGTTTCTGGTCAGAGAGGCAGATGATGAAGGATTTAGAAATATGAAGCATTAGCTTTTTCATAGGTTGAGAGCCTAGGGCTACCCGTACCGTTTCTTATTTCCACTCTTTGCCAAGGTAGAGTTTCGACATTGACCTACACTGCTCCAGAAAATATTCAAGATCTCTTTAAGATAGCCAGGTCTAAAGAAATCTCCCCCAGTTCTTATGAAGTTGTACAACTATCAGTTTGCCCGTGATATTTGTCTAAAAAAAATGTGCTTGGACCTCTCTATGAAAAATGGAGAAAAGAGCCTCAGCTCTCCCATATCGGTCACGACATCATTTGTTGGAGAAACAACAAAAATATGAAGAAATTTCTATGTCGAAGCCAGGTCATGAGAACCCAGCCCAACTTCAATCAACCATAAATTTTGCTACACAGCTCTGATTCTCTAACCATTGGAAATCTTATAAAATTTTCTATGATGACAGGTGAAACCCGTTGGGTTTCGAAGTAACAGGCCCTTTTTGGGGCCTCTAGACCCCTCAAAAATGAGTTTTAAAGTTTAGAATTGTTTGTAACATCTCTTTTCGATAATCAATATCCCATATTCATGGGTGCACATACCAAGGAGAATTTTTTAATGTTTTAAGGCACTTTTGACTGTTATCCTTTGTAATCACTACATTTTTTGGCATATCCCAAGGTAACGGTCCGTTTTTATTGATTCTCACCACGTGGAATGTCGGCTAGGGCACCCACTGCGTTGAGAAATCTATATAAACAAGATGGATTGTAATGTTTGGTCATCAGCCGAACTGATGAGCACTTAAGGAGCGAAATGTGTTTTCAAAGTGCTCCCTTTCATTTCAGTCTCTCTTGTTCTTATGTCGTGAAGTGCTATTTTTGCATTGATTGCTTGTGCTTCTAATTCCTCCTTGTTATTTGATTTATGTTGTGCTAAGGTACTGCTACGAAGTTTTTATTTATTTTTGAATATAAATTTCAAGGCAAACGGGCGTATGGTTCACAAGTTATGGCTTCGGCAAGGTGCATCATTCTCCTCTGGTGAAAAATAACTTAGCTCTTGCAAGTTCAGTTGAATTGAAATCCTGTAGCTTATGGTTATCAATTTTCTTTAGCTCTAAATCTAAAACCCAAGTGTTATCTAACTATGGTAATCCTTCCCACTGAACCAGGAATTTGTTGTAGCTCCCATGTCTAGTGGTGATCACCTTCTTATCGAGCACCTGTGCAACTCTATATTTTTTCTTCTTAGGCATCTATCGTCCCTAATTTATTATCTCCTGTAATTCACCATCCTCGACAGTACCAGGATACTAAAATAAATTAGAAGCATTAAAAATAGGTGAAATATCAAATTAGGTAGGTCCACTTTATAGGCATTATCATTGATCTTCTTTAAAATCATGCATGGCCCAATTTTCTTAAGTTTCAATTTGTTATATGTCCCCTTAGGAAATATTTCTTTCCTAAGATGAACCATGATCATATCACCCTCTTCAAACACTTTCACCCTTCAGTGTGCATCAACAGACTCTTTATAGTGAGCATTACTACTGTGCAATTTTTCCCTCGCTAACTCTTTCACTTTCTGGATATGCTCAGCAAATGCTTTTGCATCATCACTAACTTATTCCCCAATTGGTAACTCAACCAAATCTAATACACCTCTAGGATTTTGACCATAAATAATTTGAAAAGGAGATTTACCTGTTGACCTGTTCACTGAATTGTTGTATGCAAATTCAGCTTGTGACAAGGCTAAATCCCATTGTTTTGGTTTTTCTCCAACTATGCATTATAAGAGGTTTCTAAATATTCTATGCACTACCTATGTTTTTCCATCGGTCTGTGGGTGGTAAGCATTACTGAACTGCAACCTGGTATTCAAATTTTTCCACAACGTCCTCCAAAAGTGACTCAAGAACTTAGTATCCCGATCAGAAGTAATAGTCTATGGAACACCATGCAACCGCACAATCTCATCAAAGAATAATACTGTAGTCCTAGTTGCATCATTAGTATTTTGACAAGCAATAAAATGCACCATTTTAGAAAATATGTCTACCATAACAAAAACTGAATCCTTACCCCTCTGTGTCTTGGGCATCCCCAACATGAAATCCATACTTAGATCGGTCTAGGGTCCTGTAGGAATTGGCAGTGGCATATACAACCCTGTATTTTGTGCATGGCCCTTAGCCATTTGACATAATTTGCATCTAGAGACAAACTTGATTATATCTCTCTTCATTTTTGGCCAATAGTACTTCTTCTCTATAAGAGTGGTAGTTTCGGCTACTCCAAAATGACCAGCCAAACCCCCACTATGTAATTCCCTCAAGATGTTCTCTCTCATAGAGACATTGGGAATGCATAATTGATTACCCTTAAACAAGTAACCATTTTTTAAAAAATACTCTTCAAAAATGGTACGAGACTCGCCCCCTACCACACTTTTGCACTGTTGCACAATATTCCCAAAATCTGCATCAGATTCATACAGATATTTAATCCCCTCAAATCCTACCACTTCATTCTCCATAGTGGTCATCAAAAAGACTCTCCTACTCAATGCATCAACAATTTTATTCTATTTTCCTGATTTGTGTTTTAGGACAAATGTATACTGTTGCAAAAATGAAACCCATTTGGCATGCTTGCTATTTAATTTTTTTTAAGAATTGACATACCTCAATGCTTCATGATCGATAAACAACACAAACTCCTTTGAGATTAAGTAGTGCCTCCAATGTTGCAATGCTTGCACAATTGCATAAAATTCCACATCATATGTAGAATAATTCTTCCTTGCATCATTCAACTTCTCACTAAAAAATGCTATAGGTCGTCCCTCTTGACTTAAGACACCACCAATTCCAACAAATGAGGCATCACAATCAACCTCAAACACCTTACTAAAATCTGGTAACACTAGAATAGGGGCTTTCGACACCTTCTTCTTCAAGAGTTCAAAACTCTCTGTTGCTATCGTAGTCCATACAAACTCTTTCCCCTTTGTGCACTCAGTTATAGGGGCAACTATACTACTAAAGTTCCTGATGAACTTCCTATAAAAGGTAGCTAGTCCATGAAAGCTCCTTATTTCTGTTACAGATCATGGAAGAGGCCATTCTAGAATCACCTTCACTTTCTCATAATCCATCCTCATTCCATTTCTCAAGATTACAAATCCCAAAAACACTAAACTATCTTGAAGAAATCTACATTTCTTCAAGTTGACATATAATTTCTCCTTCTTGAGCACGTCTAACACTAATTTTAGGTGTAACAAATGGTCTTCTTCACTTTTACTATAAATCAAATTATCATCAAAATACACAACCACAAACTTACCATTATATTCCCGTAGTACTCTGTTCATCAACCACATAAATGTATGAGGTGCATTAGACAACCCAAATGGCATCACCATCCACTCGTACTATCCATATTTTGTCTTAAAAGTTGTCTTCCATTCATCCCCTTCTCGAATTTTGATTTGGTAGTAGCCACTCCACAGATCAATTTTACTGAAGTATTTAGCTCCAGCTAATTCATCCATCATGTCATCCACTCTCGGCATAGGATACCGATACTTTATTGTGATTTTTTTTATGGCTCTACTGTCTACACACATTCACAAGTAACCATATTTATTTGAGTTCAATAATGCTGGAGTCGCACATGGACTCATACTCTCCCTAACTAATCCATTCTTTATCAACTTTGTCACTTTCCTATTCTACTCTGCATTCTGTGTCAGGTTCAACCGATAAGATGCCTAATTTGGGAGCGCTGATCCTAGAATCAAATCCATGTGATGTTGGATATCCCTTTTTAGTGGTAGCCCATCTGGTAACTCCTCTAGTGTTATAGCTTTATATTCACTTAGCAACTTAGCTGCTACTGTAGGCATAACCACTTCCCCTATTTCTAGCTTCCTAGTTATTAAGGCATAACAGAAGCTAGCGTCCCTGATCTCTGCAAGAAACTCCTTCATCATCAACAAGCTCTCACTTGGCCCATCCTCCTTCAGAGGCACAAGAACTACCTTTACACCATCATTCTAGAATTTATAAGTATTATTTCTCCCATTATGGTTAGTATCCCTGTCGTACTGCCAAGGTCTTCCCAATAGAATGTGACATGCATCCATCGAGATCACATCACACCATACTTCATATTTGTAAGTGCTCCCAATTGAAAATTTAATTAAACACCTCTGATATACTATTACCTCATTCCCCTTCTTAACCCATGATATGCGATATGGATAAGGATGTTTTTCACATTTTAGGTGCATTTTATCAACCATGATATTTAACACAATATTCTCATAGCTACCACCATCAATGATAATGCTACATACCTTCCCTCCTGATGTACACCTTGTTCAAAATATATTCGTTCGCAGCCAAGAATATTCACCATATATGGTCTGCCCCTTTGCTTTGCTCTGCACCATCTCTTTCTTAGGAGAAATCAATGTCCTCCTTATCATAAGAGCTTCCCCTATGTCAGCAACAATTTCATCCTCATCCTGCTCTTCCATCTCAACCAGATTAACCCTTCCTTGTCCTCCTTGACCCATTTATTGGACATCACATTGGGGACACTCAAATGCTCTGTGCCCCTCCTCACCATATCTATAATAGGTATACGACCTCCTCGAATCATTCCCATTTCATCCACCACTGTAACCTCTACCTCTTTAGTATCCTCTTCCTCTAAGATTCTGTCCATCCTCTTCTTGTTTAGTAGGTATTGAGGATTCTCCCTTGAGAAAATTAGGTCCACTTCGACCCTAACCTGAAGAGGTTGTGAATCTCTTCTTACCTCTTCTATTAATCCTTTTCAATTTCTCCTCTACCTTGAGGGCCATTTGATACACATCCTCCACTGTAAGAGTGCGATGCATGCTCATCTCATCTTGAACAACAAAACTTAGGCCATTTACATACCTGGTAGCCTTTTGGTCCTCTGTCTCATTGTGCTCCACTCAAATGGATAGCTTGTAGAATTAATTAGTATAGTCCTCAATGCTTTGATCCTTCTGTCGAAGATTTTGAAATCTATGAAATAGGGTTTGGGAGTAGTCTACAGGTATAAATTTTTCCTGTAACTTCTTCTTCATATTTGTCCAATCCCTAATATTTTCTTTTCCATTCCTCTATCGTGTAGTCTGTAAATGATCCCACCAAATCAATGCATATCCCTTCAACTTTGTGCATGCGAGCTTAACCTTCTTCTCTTCAGCAAGATTACTCCATTCAAAATATTTTTCTAGGCTATTGATCCAATTGATCAACTCCTCTGGTTTCAACCCACCAGCATACTCGGGAACCTCGATCTTAATCCCATCTAGTGTTGCTTTCAAGCTTGAGGTGTTGCTTTCTAACCTTCTTTACTGTGTCAAGGGCATATATAAGTTATCCCTTGAGATCATAGTCATTCTCTACTGAATAATCCTCTATTTGTTTACCTTTGTCCATATTATTTCTTTCTTTTGGCTTGTCTTCTATAGAATCATATTCTTTATCTTACAAAGCCATTAGAATATTCTCATCTAGTCTTTCAAGTGCATCTTCAAAATCATCATCACTGAAATATAACAATCCCTAGTGCAATCATCTTCAAGATGTCAAAATTTACCACATATAAAACACTTGAGAATAACTGGAGTCCTTTTCTTAACTGGATCTTTCTCTTTAACCATAAATAGGACTTCATCTCTATCATTGTCAAAAAACTAGCATCACTATCAATTGAGTACTTGCATTTTTTGCATAGTAGCTTCTCTTTTGTCTTTGGAAGAACTTATTTCCTTATTTGCTTTGTCCATCCTTGCTTTTATTCTAGTACCTGTGTCTTTCTGATTCCCTGTATTTGTGATCCTATTTTTCTTCATCATTGTTGTTCTTTGGCTGTTTGCATTTTGTTGCATAGTGCTCATACTTTCCACAATTGAAACATTTAATAGATATTAGATCTATGGGTCTTCTGGAACCTTTATCTCTTTTGCCATAATTCACTTCTTCATCAATGTATGACTCACTGCTTGATTCTATCTTCTTTACCTTTTTCTTTTTGTATACTTTGAAAGTAGTTTATTTCCGAGGAATAGGATCTTTTGTTCTTATCTCAAAAGTAGTAAGCAAGAAAAGCAAAGAATTTCTTGTCAAAGAATCACTATCAATTGATGTTTCTATAGTAGAAAACTTTTCACTATACCTTTTTGGAAGAGTCCTCAAGATCTTATCACAAGAATCAGATTCATCAACCTTCATTCCAAGACCTTTCATCTCATGTACAAGTTCATCAACCTTGTTGAGATAGTCATGAATTATTTCATCATCCCTCATTATTAGATTCTAAAATTCTCTTTTGAGATTTTTGATCTTAGCCATTCAGACTCCTTTATCTCCTTCATATATTTCATGCAGAAGTTCCCACATTTCTTTTGATGTTTTACATTCCATGACCTTCATAGATTCTGCTCTACGCAAACCTTTTATAATTGCATTCATAGCTCTTGAATTTGCATGTATTAGAATGTTACCTTCCTTATATGTAGGAGTATTGATTGTTGAATCATATCCAAGTTCCACTACATCCCAAACTTCATTTTCAAGTACCATCAGGTAAAATCTCATAAGCATACACCAATATCAGAAGTCACTTCCATCAAATACTGATACTGTATTATTTAAGGGTTTGTCTCTTTGATCCTTTTGATCCATTGTGTTCTTAGACCAATTTTCCTTCAAGCTGTCAAAATCTTCTGAAGGAACCCACTCTGATACCAATTTAAAAACACAAGCTTATATTGAGAGGGGGGTGAACAGTATAAGACCACTTTTTATATTTCCTTTCAATTCAATATTATGCAGTGTATAGATAACAATATCAATAGTAGTAATCAAAGCAATGCACAAAACACCATATACAATAGAGACACCATAATTTACGTGGTTCACCCAATGTGGGCTACTCCATGAAGAAAATATTTTACTAAAATTTTCTTAATTAATATCTTTGGAAATCCTTCCCAATTACAATGTTTATGGACCTCTCGTCCAAAGGAGATGCTCATCCTCTAATATCAAGTTCATGGATCTATTACAAAGGAGAAATCTTTCCCCTTCTGCTTTGGCTAGTGATCTTATAGAAGACTCTATCTCTTTGTTGCACTAACTGGTGGATATCTCTCCACTTGAAGACTCCTCACTCAGATCTATATTCAATTGTCCTAGCTATTGGATATCTATCCACTGAGACTCTATCCTATGTACTTTGTCACCTCCAAAGCTCTGTATCAATAGGTTCACTCAGAACCTTCTCAAATTTTCTCAACAAGCTCACTCAGAACTTGTCCAAATATTCTCAACAAAATCACTTAGAACTTGTCCAAATATGCTCAATAGGTCCACACAGAACCTGCTCAAATATGCTCAATAGATCCACACAAATTTTACTCAAATCTGCTCAATAAGTCATCTCTAGGAGTTGTCCAAATCTGCTCAATAAGTACTCTCTAGGACTTTCACAAATTTGATCAATAAGTCCTCTCTAGGACTTGCTCAAATTTGCATAGCAAGCTTCCACAAAAGCTTACTCAACATCAGTCCACAAGCCGTGTCAAACACTTGTCTCAAATCTGCTTAACAAGCTCACACAAAACTTGTCCAATCTCATAGAATCATAAAGAGAATTGTTAGAGACTCAATATGTTCTATACTTAATGCTCAATCAATATCTCAACTCAATCTCATAGAAGCATAAAGAGAATTGTTAGAGACTCAATATGTTCTATACTCAAATCCAATCTCAACTCAAATCAATCTCATAGAAGCATAAATAGAATTGTTAGAGACTCAATATATTCTATATTCAAATCAATCTCATAGAATAGTTTTTTTTATGGAACTTGAACAACCACATGCATCCACTTGACTAGGCTCAATCAACTCAACTCAACCAATCACCTTAATGAATAGCCCTTTCTCACAAAACCTAGTTCAAGCATGTATCAACCAACTCAAAATGTTTCTAAAAATGCTCAACAACAAATCTCACATAACAATGATACTCATGTTCTTTTCTAACTCAAGTTCAAGTTCTTTGCACAATCAATGGGCTTCAACAACAATGTTTATAAAACAATGTTTAATAACAACTCTCAATTCAGAAAACCTTCAAGCATTAACTCAACCACTTTCGAAAAGGAAACCACAATCAATCCTTTTCACTCCAATGATATTTCAGAAATCAACCACCCAAATCAATCAATAGGAGAATGTGCCCATACCTTTTACGAAGATGAAGAAGCCTCTTTGAAAATTTGCCACAATCACAATATTCTCTTGCCAAACATCATGAGGGTTAGGAGAATTTCCTCAATTAATTAAGCATAGCATGAATATCACCACAACCATTTATCATTCCCTTATTTTTCCTAAAAATCACTTTGCACTAATGCACAACTCACTACTTAATGCAAAAATTCCCACATCAAATAGTGTAAAATATAAACCACAACTCATAAATCACATCACCATAGTATACCCTCAATAATGGTGCTTGAAACCTTAGCTTTGACAAATTAAAACATTAATTATTCATTCTCCGAAAATTGCGACGACATGCATACCTTAGAAAATAAAATATTTTTTTGGCTTCAAAGAATGCGGTGACAACAAACCATGCGAAAATGGGTTTCGGGTGACTCGAACCCAAGACCTGCAGCAAGTGCGCCTTTGCACTTCCTCCGCCCACCAAGTGGGCTAAGCTTCCCACGTGGAAGCTATTCCACCATGTGCTCCTTATGCTTCTTCTTTTCACCCAAGATTATCAACGAGCAAAGATAATCGATTTAAAAACTTGGTGGCATATTTATATGCCTTTCCCTTTGCTTGGAAACATCGGTGCTTTTAAAACTGCCCTCATGACGTCGGCGGACATGACAATTTTATTATTATTTAATTTTAAAATTAAAATTAAAATTTTAAATAAATTAAAATTTAAACTAAACCTTTAAAATTAAATTTCTCCATCACCGGGGCACCTTTTTCGATGAAACAAAAAACCAACTTGGGTTTTAAGAAAAACCCATTTCAAATCTTCCATCCATGGTTTTAAATAAAATATTTTATTTTTCCTACCTTGGTTTTGATAAAAACCCTTCCTTGCACTTTCACAAAACATAGTGCATACCATCATAGATCATTTTGACATCAATGACAACATTTTAGCTTATGAACTCAAAATGTCCAACATGAATATTGTACTATTCCTAAGGTAGGTGGAGGTCTTGACCTATTAGAAATTCAGCTTCAAGGTAATATTCTTGCTTCGAAGTGGATCATCAAATGCTTAGACGGTGATATTGGATGGCAACGTATGCTTAGGTATAGGAGAAGATTCATTTTATCCAAATGAGATTTTTGAAAGTTGATGCAATCATGTGGTCAGAGAGCGGGATTTTTGAAAGTTTATGCAATCATGTGATCAGAGAGCAGAACAAGAATGCTAATGCTTTAGCTAATTAGAGATTGCACAAAGGTGATATTACTTGTTATGGCCACCCTCCTAGATGGTGGACTTCACAAATGAGAGAAGCTCTACTTTCTATCATTTCTTGGATGGCTCTAGTACTAGAGGTACCTAGTTCCTTTTTGCTTTGTTTTTTATCCTCTTTTGTCCAGTCAAGGTATTTCAGTTCCCTAGCTCAGACACATCTTTCTTATGTTTCCTCTATTGAATCTTGCCTTAAAAATTTTTTGGCCTAGAAAGGTAAAAAGGTCGTAGTTGTGTTTTTTTTGCTTTGTTTTTTATTCTCTTTTGTTTAGTCATGGTATTTTAGTTCCCTAGCTCAAACATATCTTTCTTATGTTTCCTTTGTTGAATCTTGCCTTAAAATTCTTTTGGTCTAGAAAGGTCATAGTTGTGTTTTGTTTTTTTTTGTTTTCCCTTTTTTTAGTTTTTCGAGGTGTGTGTTTTTTGTACTATTTTATTTTTGTGTTGTTTTTGTTTTTTTTTTGCATTTTATTTTTTATGTTTTGTTTTTTTTAATTTTTTGTGTTTTTGTTGTTTTTTTTTTTTTCCTTATGTGTTGTGTGTTTTGTGTTTTGTTGTTATTTTTTATTTTATTTTTATTTTTATTTATTTATTTATTTATTTTTGAGTTTTATTTGTTGTTTTTATGTTGTTTTTGTTTGTTTTGTGGTTTTTTGTTTGTTTGTTTGTCTTTGTTTTTGATGTTGTGTTTGTTTGTTGTTTTACGCATGCTCCTTGAGTGTGTTGAAGGGGCAGGCTAGGTACGACATTTTTAGTTGCTAGGTGCCACATTTTTAGTTGAATAGATACCCTTGTCTCTTTGAAAATTACACAAAAATAACATCACATTTAAATTTTTTTTCACAAACAAAAAATAATAATAATTACTTTTTCAAATATTTAATAAATTATATTTTTACTATAATATATTTTTATTTTTGTTACACAAACTTTAAATGAAGTTGTAGCCAAACCTTTCACAAATA
Source organism: Wollemia nobilis (assembly GCA_028583015.1). Classification (NCBI taxonomy): domain Eukaryota; kingdom Viridiplantae; phylum Streptophyta; class Pinopsida; order Araucariales; family Araucariaceae; genus Wollemia; species Wollemia nobilis. The sequence continues at coordinate 66,190 of JAQPPZ010008290.1, forward strand.
GACACCCCTTAAAAGATTAACGACATTAAAACGTAATATTTTTCTACTGTTATCTCCCACCTATTGTAGTTTAGTTTACCATTTTGGATGATTTTAACTTACATTCATCAAGAATGGTTCATTAATTTGTTTTTTTTTTAAATAAAAAGCACACTTGTTTTCTCAAATTTCTATCCATTTTCCCGGAGCTCGTATATGGAACATAATGCCTGGGAACTTCTTACATGGTTTTTTAAAAGTTATGGTTTTTTAAAGTTATGTTATATATATATATTTTTATTTGAATAGTATAAAAATTGTATAATTAATATTTAAGATTAAGTATTTTTATCTTATTCATTATTTTTATTAAAAATAGAGAACTAAAACTTATCAATAGAGATTAACACATCCAAATAGAGTATTATTTCAACATAAACCATTTTAATACTAGTTTTACTTAAATTACCTTTTACAAATCTATTGTTATTAATTCTAATCTAACCTTTGAATTATCTCTAATAAGATTTTATAATTTTTAATAAAATATTATTTAAATGTAAACCATTTTAATAATAATTTTACTTAAATTACTTTTTACAAATCCATTCTAATTAATTCTAATCCAACCTTTTAAGGGTGCCCAAGGAGGTTCCCACTTATCCCACTAAGAACCAGGTCGTCCAGTACCTGGAGTCCTATGCTCCGCATTTTAAGCTTTTCCCCCGGTTTAACGAGCGCGTGGAGTCCGCTTTCTATGACAAGATGTGCAGAATGTGGAGGGTGCGTACGGTTAACATAGGTGATATCAACGGGGCAAGGAGACAGAGTATATAAGCAAGTGGTCGATCGTGGCCACCGGGGAAAATGCTGAGCCCACATAAAGTAGAGGTAGATTCCTAGCTGTTTTTTTGGATTAGTATTACTGTGAGTCTCAAATACAATTATGTATTTTTATCTTTATAAACAACATATTTTATTATTAGATAAATTAATAAATTTTGATTAAAAGATTTATGTCAAACTACTACCTTTAAATAAATTGATAAATTTTAATTTAAAAGATTCATATTAAATTACCACCTTTACAATTAAATAGATTAATAAATTTTAATTTAAAAGATTAATAAATTTTAATTTAAAAGGTTCGTGTTAATTTAAGATTGATAAATTTTTGAAACTTCTCATATCCGCGAATTGATAAGTTTAAGTGAAAAATTACTGTATTGGTGAAGGTCCATGAGAGATAGGTGGATTAGCGACGTTTGGAATAACCATAAGGTTAACGAGGTGGCTTCCAGTATGGCTTGTGGATTGGCTGCTTCTCTGCGTGGCGTGGCTAATGTTTGGCAACACCCGTTGGTACGGAATAACGGAATCAAGAGGCCATCGTTCAGTCCATTAGAACTCAAAAACAAAGTAGGAAAGACCCCCATGTTAGGCGTGGGAACCATGGCAAAGAATACAGACGGGCAAATAAAGGTAATGCTCACGTAAAATGTTGCAGAATTCACGTAGAATGTCACGTGAATTTTGTGACATTTGTGTTTGCATTATGTCTCATCGATTTTTTGGGTGGTGCAGGTTGTACCGGGGGTGGATTGCCTGACCTCAAACGGCGCCAGATTCGTGAACGGACAAGAGGTGTCCTTCGATTCTGTGAATTTGGCCACGGGATACAAAAGCAACGTGCCCTCATGGCTCAAGGTAGTATAACCATAAGTTTAACACAGTTCCATGCCGTTTAATTCGTTTTTCTTTAATCTCGCGACTTTTCATTGCGTGTTGCAGAATAGCAGTTTCTTCTCGGAGGAAGGCATACCCAACGCGCCGTTTCCCAATGGATGGAAGGGCGACAACGGACTGTACGCAGTTGGCTTTACAAAGAGAGGATTGCTAGGTGCTTCCATGGAAACCATGCGCATTGCCGAAGACCTCGGAATGCAATGGAAAATGTTGACCAAACAGTTCAGTTTCTGTATAAGAGAAATGCCCTCCGACGACGGCGCCCTTTGACGTTACAAAGAGAAAGAGCTCAGGTAACCGTACAAATTACTATTTAACTTCTTTAACTTCATTATAATTTAAACTCTTGTAATTATTTTTTTATTTTTTAATATAAGGAATGGGGAATTGGTTACATGTACTGTTTTTTAATACTAAGCAGGTTCAAATTTTGGAGCGGTTCCTTATAACCTTTCTTCATCTAATTTTATATTGAGCTTACATCCACAATTCTTTTTTTAATCTATTATTATTATTAGGGAATTGGTTACATGTACTGTTTTTTACTACTAAGCAGGTTCAAATTTTGGAGCAGTTCTTTATAACCTTTCTTCATCTAATTTTATATTGAGCTTACATCCACAATTCTTTTTTTAATCTATTATTATTATTATAATATATATATATAAAACATTCACAATGTCTAATTTTTTTATATAAAAGTTACATCCACAGTCCTTTTTAATTTTATTTTTATTTTTAATTAAAATAGAGGTTACATCCATAGTCCTTTCTTAATATTAACTTTTTTTAATTGATTTTTTTTTTTTTAACAGAGGTTACATCCACAGTCCTTTTTTAATATTAAACAGGGTTTGTCTAATTAATTTTTTTTATATAGAGGTTACATCCACAATTTTTTTAATATTAAGTGGGGTTCCAAATTTGGAGTTGTTCCTTATAGCCCCTCTTCTTATTATTGTTGATGATCCTGCGTGAGATGGAGACCACTGACCACTCGGGGTTTTGCTAAATAACACCTCCAAAGTTTGAACCTGAATCTCTTCTTAATAAATGTTTAACCACACTAACACCAATCCTTATTAATCCACTATGTAAATTCTTTCCTAGAAAATAATCTACTCATTTTTTTTTGGTAAGTTAAAGAAATTTATATTAATACGAGCAGTTAAGAACAACAACCCAGGGTTGAATACATCCAATGTCAAGAGACATCCTTAATACCAAAACAACATTAAAAACTAATGTCAACAATCTAGACTGCCCCACATAGGGTGGCAAGAACACAAACCAAACTGTCCCACACCAGGAGGCTCAACATAACACAAACAGACCATGTATTCGACCCGAAGACCACAAATAAGACAAAAAATGATACAAGGATCCTCATGTAGGAGGACAACTAAAGGAACACAATAAAACCTGGGTACGTAGACCCTGAGCTAGACTACCAATGGAACAAACAACATGTTAATTACCGGAGACATCCCCAAAGCATAACACAACAAAAACCAACACCCTAATCAGGAAAAACCAAGTGAGTTCAGAGAATGAAGTGCCAACCCTCACCCACACTAACATTGGTTGAGTCATCATTTGGGTCTAAATCCTTATGGACCAAAGTGTCCAGCTCATGGGGTAGGTTAGTTGTCCACATAACCAAGTCATCCACTTTGACTCCCATTCCTGCCAGCAAGTCCGTAGCATGGTTTCCTTCACAGAAAGAATGTTGAAAAAGAACTTCATCCTGTAGATCCCCAAGCATTTTGGCTTCTTCAATTATGTCTTTAATTCTCTAGGCTAAGCATGAATTGGTCCTCATATAATTAATGATGTTCAGGGAATCACCTTCCACAATAAATTTTCTTGACAAATCTTTAGATAAAAGGAGACCCCTCCATAAAGCCCTAGCTTCAGGGAATCGCCTTCCACAATCAATTTTATTGAAAAATCCTTAGATAAAAGGAAACCCCTCCATAAAGCCCTAGCTTCAGCTACCTGATTGGTTTGGACCCCAAGATGGTCAGCAAAAGCCATGAGGATGCTACCATTGTGATCTCTGACAATTCCTCCTGCCCCTGCCATCCCAGGATTGCCACGAGTGACACCATCAAAATTTAATTTGATCCACCCTTTCAGGGGTGGAGTCTATCTGCACATTGCCCTCTTGTTAAGGAAACTTTGGCCAAGTGAAATATTTAAGGGAATGCCTAGAGACTGACAAAGACTGGATTCAAAGTTTGAGGGTTGTTTTTTCGGTGGAGGAATAAGGGAGACGTTTTATTTTACAAAAGTCATGATCTTGTTGAAAACTGATTTGGGATTCCTTTTGAGGTTTGAGAAGACACACCTATTCCTCTCTAGCCATATTTTCCATATGAAATGATTAAGACAAGACTGCCAATAGAATTTGAGATGATTACACTTGAAAGGATTTGGCCATTGCTCGAAAAGTTATAAAATATTCCTAGGTCTTGCCCACATCATATGAAAAGACTGGAACACAAGGCTGAGGAAAACTTCAAAAAAAGGGCAGAAGAGGAAGAGATGACTCGGGGACTCCCAATTACCGAGACAAAGATGACACCTATTGGTAATTATCAGACCTCGCTTCATTAGGTTGTCAGTGGTGAGAATTTTCTCCTGGGTGGTAAGCCAAGAGAAAAAGTTAACTTTGGAAACTAAGTTTTTTACCCATACTCGACTAAAATATGATGGGGCCAGGTTTCCCAATGATAGAATGTAGGCCATCTTAACGGAGAATTTACCCGAGTCAGTTGCTTCCCAGAAAAAATGATCTTCAGAAATACAATATGGAATAAAGAAAGATTTGAGAAGAGAATTGAGCAAGATAGACTCAGCATTTAAATTGATACACCTGACCTCTTTCCAAATCCATTTTCCATTATGCACATGGATAAAGTCACCAACTTTGGGACCAAATGAAGCATCAGTGAATTTTTTTAGCATCGCCAAGGTTGGATCCTCAATCAGAGGAGTGTTTCTGACCCACTTATCTTTCCAAAAATCTACTTTTTGTCCATCCCCAGTCTCCATATTAGCCCTTTACACAACAGTTCTTTTGAAGCATTGATTGCCTTCCAGAAAGCAGATTCTATAGAGGGAACTAGATCATTCAAAAAGTCCCTGCCTTGTAAATATTTTCTCTTGATAATTGGGACCCAATCATTGTTATCATTGTTGACTAAGCGCCAAGCTTGTTTTTATATGAGTGTTATATTAAGAAGATGAATTCTTCTCAAACCTATTCCACCTGCTGATTTTGGTTTACACACCTTGTCCCAGTTCACTAAGTGGAAACGATTTCTTTCTTCTCAGCCAGACCACAAAAAGTTCCTTTGAATTTGTTCTATTTTGTTATAAAATGTGCTTGGAGCCTTAAATACAGACATGAAAAAAACAAGGATTCTCTATAGGGATGCTGAGATAAGGACTGTTTTTCCAGCTTGAGACAAAAGCTTTCCTCTCCAACCTGACAATTCCTTTTTAATTCTCTCTATCACATTGTCCCATAATGACTTGGAAGGAAATGTTGAAAAATGAGGTAGGCCAATATAAGAGGATGGAAGATATGATATTGAGCATCCAAGAATATTTGCAATTTTCCTTTGCCTCTGCAACGGAGTATTGAGAAAGAAAAGCCTACTTTTTTGAATTTAACTTTCTGCCCTGCCACTTTCTCATAGAGTGAGAGAATATGTTTGATCACCTTGGCTTCAACCATCGATGCGAAGGTTGAAAGAAGGGTATCATCCACAAATTGCTGATGAGACATCAGTTTTGTGAGTGATGTGGCTTTAATTACTGAAATTAGACTCTGATTGACCGCTTCTTTGACTATCCTCCCCAAGGCTTCAACCATTATGATGAATAGTAGTGGGAAAATTGGGACACCTTGATGTATGCCTCTATTGCTTTGGAAAAAACTTGCAGGTGATCCATTTACTAAAATAGAGAACCAAGGTTTGATTATGCAACCTTTGATCAATTGAACCCATTGAGGATGAAAACCAAATTTGAGGAGAACAACCACCAAAAAATCCTAGTTTACTCTGTCATACACTTTGTTCAAGTCTAGTTTCAAAATGAAAGTGAATTTCTTAGAGTAAGCTACTAAGTGTAAGGTTTCATGGACTGTGATAACCACATCAAGGATTGATCTTCCTTTAACTAAGATGCCTTGGTTTTTATCTATGATGGATGGCAAAATTTCTTTTAATTTGTTCACAATGGTTTTTGTGAGAATCTTATAGACCACGTTGCAAAGGCTAACTGGTCTGTAATATGCTAAATATTTGGCCATTTAATTTTGGGGGATTAATGCTATAAATGTAGAATCGATTCCTCGTGGAACCGCCTTGGATGTCTGAAACTCTTTTATAGCTGCACAAATATCCTAGCCAACAATCTCCTAGAATGTCTGAAAAAAAATGATGTGGAAACCCGTTTGGGCCAAGGGCCTTGTCAGGATTCATGGAAAAAAGTGCCTCATTTATTTCTTCGTCTGATATAGTAGCAAGCAACATAGTGTTCATCTCATTTGACACAGCTTGAGGAATATTTTGAAGTAATTGGTTCATTTATTCTTCTGAACAAGGAGTAACTTCGCATAGCAATGACAAAAAAAAGGAAACTGCCTCTTTTCTTATTTTTTCTAGATCTGACGTTAGGATTCCTTCATTAGTGATCACCTCTTTGATCCTATTGTTGCTCCTATTTATAAGGGTTGATGCGTGGAAGAATCTCATGTTGGCATCCCCGTATTTGAGCCAAATAGCTCTTGATTTTTGTCTCCAGAAAGCTTCTTCACACACTAGGATATTGTGGTAATTTGCTAAAGCTTGTTGATATTCTCTCCTCAAATCCTCATCATCCTTCCCCAATTGGAGTCTGCACTCAATTGCACATTTATTAGTGAACAAGTTTCCAAAAACTTCTCTATTCCATATTTTCAAGTTTTCTTTGACAAATTTGAGTTTCTGGGCTAATTTGAAAGAAGCACTACCCCGAAAGTCATTCCCTCCTTGCTGCCACCATTCAGAGACATGCTCTCTCAGGTCAGGGTGATGGATCCACATGGCTTCAAACCTGAAAGTTTTTTTGTAAGGATAGCTATCTTCTACTTCAAGAAAATTTGGACTATGATCAGAGGCTACCTTGGGCAAAATTTGGAGAGTGGCATCTCCAAAGGACAAAAATTACCTCTTGAGAAAAGAACACCCTATCTAGCTACTCCTGAATAAGATATGAATCCTTTCTATGATTGCTCCAAGTGTCCCTGACTTGTCAGGAGGCTCATCGCTCCATAATTTTTCCACCTTCAGTCTGGTCTCCTTTGGAGCCTTCAGTCTACTCCGCAACAGGTGTCCCCGACTTGTCAGGAGGCTCATCTCTCCATAATTTTTCCACCTTGTCCTCGACCTCCCCTTGGTGTATCTGGTCACCATCGATATTATCAACATCATCCTCGGTGACAACACTCGTGAAACCTGTCTTGGCTAGCAGAATTTTAAAAATCTGCCTTCCCGCCTCATGAAATTTGAACTTCGTTGTTCCCTCCTGCACAGTTCTCACATCTGCTCATGATGTGGCTATTTTTGTTTGGATTGTCTCTTTTTATTATTCTTCTTCCTTCACTTAAATCTTACTCTCATCCCCAACTTCATTTGGATTCTGCCAACTAATTTATTTGTATTTTTTTTTGCTCTGCTACTATACTGAACCCTCTTTAAAAAAACCCTTTGCCCTGCGGCTGCCCTCCCCTCCCCTCCCCTCTTGCATTTTCCCTGCGGCTGCCATAATTTGTCCTCCCGTCTCTGCACTCCCTGCATTTACCCTGCCCTTCTCTGTCGAAAATAATCTACTCATTGCTTACAAGAGATGTAAGCAATAATTAGTATTCATTTCCTTTCTACTCTACATGTCGACGTTAAACGAGTATTCTTAACGTGGGTGGATGAAGACAAGGATCACTGAAAAGAGAAATTGACAATAAATTTGTCGTAATATTTCTTTATAGTGTGAATGTTGAGAGTTGCTTGCGTATGGCCTCTTTTGGCCTGGCCGTATCTGCAACTTGACTTTTTTTAAGGACGAGTCATTCGTAGTTTAAATTTAGATTTTATTGGTGAGAATTTTAAAAAATATTAATTTAGCATATTTTAGGTTAAGTATTAATAATTTAAAATTTACATGAATATTATTTATATAGTATTTTTATTGTTTGTGTATATATTCTTGTGATTATATTAAATACCATTAATTTAGTTTTTATATTTAAAAAAATAATTATGTGATTTTTATTGGGGTCATTTTTATTTTAAAAAGAAAACATTGCATTGTTCTCATTGCATTTTTAACAAGTTAATTAAAACATATTTAGTTTTGTCTTTCTATCATAGATATTTTTTATTTATCTTTCTATCAAAAATATTTTCTGAAATATTTGTTACCTAGCTTTCATATCTAGAAATACTTGTCTATAACAACTTCACAATTTCTTAAAACTTTTTTTTAGGGTTTTTATTCATTCCCCTAATATTCCAAAATATTATTTTCATTGTTATTTTTTGTTTTTATTTGTGGGTTTAGCCCCACTTCTTGTTAGCACTTGTGATATTTGCTTTTATTTTCCCATATCAATATCCCTTTAGGTTTCTTTTTCTCTTTGTTTTTGTTCTTGGGTTTTCTTCTAATTTTTTCATTCCTAACAATACATTCATCTTCATCAATATCTTAAGTCTTCTCACACTTCATATATCAAGACTTATCAACTTTAGGTTTATCTTATTTTGGAAGTTTTGAAGAGAAAGGAATAACCTCAAAATCACTACCTTCTTTATGTTTTCCTAGAAACCCTAAAGTGTAAGGATATTTTTCCCTAAAAAACCTAAATTGTTATGGGTTTCCTCCATCCTCATTTCTTTATTATGTCGTTCTTGAAACATTAAAGTGCAAGGGATAACATTTTCACCTATTTCACTTTTATTACATAGAGAGGATTTTATACTACTTGAGGAAAATAAAGATGATTCACTTGGAATGAACTTGACCTCTTTTCTCATAATTTTTTTAGAATTTCTCCCCACATCTTATTGTGCATCTTTAATTCCTTCTACACTTTCCAAATGATACTATAGATAGGCTTCCTTTGCCTCTTTGTATAGAGTGGAATATCCTTGATCTAATCTAGCTTCTATTACTGTATGATTTCCTTGTTTCATCTTGAAGTTTTTCTCATGGGTAATTTTGTTTATCTCTTTCTTCATAGTTTTCACTTTGTAAACTCTTGCCATGTGTTCAATCTCATAACAATTATGGAAACAAAATGCAATATTTTCATAATCTACTTGTTGATCCCATTCTCTTGATTTAGATTTAATATTAATGGATTGTGAAAAAGGTTTTGAAATATCCATAGCAACACATATTTGAGTATATATAACATGTATTTGCTCCTTCGTATTTAGTCATTCCTTGATGAATTTTCCTAGGGTATTTCTAATATTCTTCAAAACATCCTTATTTATGAGCTAATATGAAAGTCCAAAAAGCCTAATCCATACTAGAAGCTTCTTAATAGTTTCTATCTAAATATAAATATTTTCGTTCAAGGGTCTCAAATAAAGTGCATATCATACCCTAAACGATGGGCCATCAACCATTATTTTATCCCTAATTTTTGAAATGGAAAAGATGATGGGTAAAAAACCTTTAGGAAGAAAAGTCATAGAGTAATTTGAATTTAATCCCTACGTCCACTTGATCCAATTTTGAATCTCTAAAAACCTCGACATGGATCTATGAAACTTACATATTAATCATCTACTTTTAAGAACTATTATGTCATGCTCAATCATCTCATACTTGATACTTACTTCTAGTGTAACATCTACTACCTGGATAAAATTTATCATGTAATTGCTCTTCTACTTATATCCAACTTGGGCCTCTATACTTCCAACTAGGAAATCTTGACTTCACATTAGGGCTGTCAAATATGGCTTTCCTTCCTTACTAGCTAATGGAGCTCAATCTTGGCTTGCAATTACTCTTATATTACACTCTCTCCTACCTCACACTCCCTCTTGGTTTGCACTCCCTCTTGACTCGTAATATAACCCTTATCTCTTATTTTCTTATTTCTTTGCTTCAAGAATTTTTTGGAAATAATGTTCCACAAACTTGTTGTTCTTTTGCCATGATTGAATCTCAACGTGCACTCCATATTAGCTTACACTTTCTCTTGGCTCGTATGGCCTCTTGGCTTGCACTCTCTCTCAGCTCGCACTTCCTCGCATTCCCTACACGCTCTTTTAGCTCACACTTCATCTCAGATCTTGATGCACTTTTAAATAATTTTAACTTTATTGCATCATAAATTTTACCATATTTTAGTTGATTAATTTATTTTTTAAAGGATATTTTAAAAATAAATAAAAGGCATATCGGTTTTCTAAAATCATTATCAATTTCATGTCAGAACTCTTATATGTTTAAATTATTTATTGGAAACTAATGCCTTGAATATTATTCTTATATGGTTTACTTTTAAAATTTATTTAAAATATGGGTTTCCAAAACTAGGATACTTAATTATTATTATTATTACTTCTTATTAGTTTTAAATGTTTTAAAAAAATTACAATTGATTTTTATGTTAAATACTTGTCTCTTAAAATATGAATATTGATTTTTATATTTATGATATCAATTTTAACAAGGAATATATTCCTTGACAAAAAGAGTATAAATTTAGAACCATATAAGTCTATTTTTTTCTTTTTTCCTTTCTTAAGTAAGTATTGTAAGTGCAAGAAGGAATCTTGTGTGAGCACAAAATAGACCTTAAATTTTCTTATTTTTTTTAATGTAAAGGCCTAAATTTTAATTAATTTAAAAATACAAGTCTTTACAAACAAAAAAATAGGTGGATAGGCACACCCCAATATGTAGTCACACTAACTCAGGTGGAGTTAGGCAACATTAATCAAAATAATAAAAATAGGGTTAAACCAATCACCAACCATAGAACCAAAAAGTATGCATTAAATCATGTAAATCATGGAGGTATGCTTACGAGGTGAATGTCCATCACTCACCAGATGCTAACAACTGATATTAGAAGGAATGGAAATGAGCCACCCATCCTCCCCAAGCATGCCAACATTATCATTTGTACCAAAACCATCAATGCCATCAGAGAAAATATCGATAAGGTTGTATAGAAGGCAATCAAATGATCGTACATGGGGTATTACCCCAGTGTTGCATAAGAGTGCAAAGATACTCCACATCTATATGAAATTTCTCCACTTGAACTAAAATATAGAGCCAAAAATCAGATTAAATTATGCACTTATCAACAATTGAAAATTCATCTGAACTATGTTGCTAAGAAAAGAGAATTTTATTATGAGTTTTCCAAATATGAAAGAGCACATTGATGCAAAGAATGTCCCACAATTCTAATAAGGGCAAGGAAAATCCTAGTGGGTTGCCAAGCAAAACATGATGCCAGGCGAATGAACTAGCCATTATGATGCCGAAAGAAGATCTCAATCCAATCCCAGACCATTTGAGCTTTCTTGCATTGCCAAAAAAGATGAAGTGGGTCCTCTGGAGCATCGCAAAAATGATAGGAAGGATTATCTATTCCAATGTATTTTAATATTTGTCCAAGATGAAGACCATAGGATAAGAGGCACTAAGTAAATAAATCCTGTTTGGGTTCAATATATCCTGCCCAAGCCATTTTAAATCTTAGACTCCAAAGAGTTTGAGTGGAAATAATATCCCACCAGGCATTGAGCCTTTGAACCATAGGGACATTTGGAGTAATCCAAGCATACCCTAACTTAGGTTTGTAAGTAAGAAGTGGGGTTTTCTTAATCCATCCCCAATCAGACCACCAAGGCATTTGAGAATATCTACAGATCATGGGCAAAAGGGAAAAGGGGATACAATCCAAAAAAATGTGATAAGTAATCTTATCATCTATCCACAGACCAAACAATCTCTTGAAAATTATCCCATGGGATCCAATCCCTAGAATGTCTTGGAAAAAAGTCTACCACTATTGAAATCCCTTTCCTGAAGAACCGCTGAGCATGAATCCATTGCATGGAAGCAAGAGCGGAAATTTGAAGAGTAATAAAAAGTGACCACCAAACATTATAAGTGGAAATAGAAGCACCTTTCTAATGCTCATCCCCTAGCTAACTCAACCAAGGCTTAATTTTATCCAAAGCCCTCCATATGCTCTGAATGACAAAAGAGCCTTGAATTTTAATTGGGATAGGATCAACCATGAGGGATTGAAAATTTATGTCTTTCCAAGCCTTCCTACCAAGAGGTAAACCAGTGGAGATGTAGTGTTGAATGGGAAATTTCTAAGCTTCAGAACCAGTTAAGGCTCAAAGAATCCATTTAGCAGATAAAGCAAAACCTTGTCTTTGCAATTCCATACCTCCTAATTTTTTGGGAAGAAAACATATTTCCTAGGAAAATCTATGAAACCCTCATTTATGTGATGAGTTAGACCAAATAAAATCCCTTAAAAGCTTTTCCAAATTTTTATAGTAGGCTTGAGAAGGGACCCAACAAGATGAAATGTACACATGAGTAGAAGCAATAATTTTGGAACACACCTTAAACTTACCAACTAGAGTAAGTTTTTGGTGATCCAAAAGAAATTTTTTTTCTCTACTTTATGTAAAACATAATTCCACAAGATAGCAGGGGAACTCTGGAAAGCAAATGGGATACCAAGGAATTTAAACATCTCCCTTGGTTGGATCCAATGCCACTAGAAGCTTTCAAGCTAGCTTGGAAGGTCCAAAGAAGATTTCCTATAGCATGAGGTCTTCCTCCATTGAATGCTAGATCCTGATGTATTGTAAAAAATATCCTGGGGAATTGGTTACATGTACTGTTTTTTACTACTAAGCAAGTTCAAATTTTGGAGCGGTTCCTTATAACCTTTCTTCATCTAATTTTATATTGAGCTTACATCCACAATTCTTTTTTTAATCTATTATTATTATTAGGGAATTGGTTATATGTATTGTTTTTTACTACTAAGCAAGTTCAAATTTTGGAGCAGTTCTTTATAACCTTTCTTCATCTAATTTTATATTGAGCTTACATCCACAATTCTTTTTTTAATTTTTTATTATTATTATTATTATAATATATATATATATATATATATATATATATATATATATAACATTCACAGTGTTTAATTTTTTTATATAAAAGTTACATCCACAGTCCTTTTTAATTTTAATTTTTTTTATTAAAATAGAGGTTACATCCATAGTCCTTTCTTAATATTAACTTTTTTTAATTGATTTTTTTTTTTATTAGAGGTTACATCCACAGTCATTTTTTAATATTAAACAGGGTTTGTCTAATTAATTTTTTTTATATAGAGGTTACATCCACAATTTTTTTTAATATTAAGTGGGGTTCAAAATTTGGGGTTGTTCCTTATAGCCCCTCTTCATATTATTGTTGATGATCCTGCGTGAGATGGAGACCACTGACCACTCGGGGTTTTGCTAAATAACACCTCCAAAGTTTGAACCTGAATCTCTTCTTAATAAATGTTTAACCACACTAACACCAATCCTTATTAATCCACTATGTAAATTCTTTCCTAGAAAATAATCTACTCATTTTTTTTGGTAAGTTAAAGAAATTTATATTACTACAAGCAGTTAAGAACAACAACCCAGGGTTGAATACATCCAATGTCAAAAGACATCCTTAATACCAAAACAACATTAAAAACTAATGTCAACAATCTAAACTGCCCCACATAGGGTGGCAAGAACACAAACCAAATTGTCCCATACCAGGAGGCTCAACATAACACAAACAGACCAGGTATTCGACCCGAAGACCATAAATAAGACAAAAAATGATACAAGGATCCTCACGTAGGAGGACAACTAAAGGAACACAATAAAACTCGGGTACATAGACCCTGACCTGGACTACCAATGGAACATACAACATGTTAATTACCGGAGACATCCCCAAAGCATAACACAACAAAAACCAACACCCTAATCAGGAAAAACCAAGTGAGTTCAGAGAATGAAGTGCCAACCCTCGCCCACACTAACATTGGTTGAGTCATAATTTGGGTCTAAATCCTTATGGACCAAAGTGTCTAACTCATGGGGTAGGTTAGTTGTCCACATAACCAAGTCATCCACTTCGACTCCCATTCCTGCCAGCAAGTCCGCAACATGGTTTCCTTCATAGAAAGAATGTTGAAAAAGAACTTCATCCTGTAGATCCCCAAGCATTTTGGATTCTTCAATTATGTCTTTAATTCTCTAGGCTGAGCATGAATTGGTCCTCATATAATTAATGATGTTTAGGGAATCACCTTCCACAATAAATTTTCTTGACAAATCCTTAGATAAAAGGAGACCCCTCCATAAAGCCCTAGCTTTAGGGAATCACCTTCCACAATCAATTTTATTGAAAAATCCTTAGATAAAAGGAAACCCCTCCATAAAGCCCTAGCTTCAGCTAGCTACCTGATTGGTTTGGACCCCAAGATGGTCAGCAAAAGCCATGAGGATGCTACCATTGTGATCTCTGACAATTCCTCCTGCCCCTGCCATCCCAGGATTGCCACGAGTGACACCATCAAAATTTAATTTGATCCACCCTTTCAGGGGTGGAGTCTATCTGCACATTGACCTCTTGTTAAGGACACTTTGGCCAGGTGAAATATTTAAGGGAATGCCTAGAGACTGACAAAGACTGGCTTCAAAGTTTGAGGGTTGTTTTTTTGGTGGAGGAATAAGGGAGACATTTTCTTTTACAAAAGTCATGATCTTGTTGAAAACTGATTTGGGATCCCTTTTGAGGTTTGAGAAGACACACCTATTCCTCTCTAGCCATATTTTCCATAGGAAATGATTAAGACAAGACTGCCAATAGAATTTGAGATGATTACACTTGAAAGGATTTGGCCATTGCTCGAAAAGTTCTAAAATATTCCTCGGTCTTGCCCACATCATATGAAAAGACTGAAACACAAGGTTGAGGACAACTTTAGAAAAAGGGTAGAAGAGGAAGAGATGACTCGGGGACTCCCAATTACCGAGACAAAGATGACACCTATTGGTAATTATCAGACCTCGCTTCATTAGGTTGTCAGTGGTGAGAATTTTCTCTTGGGCGGTAAGCCAAGAGAAAAAATTAACTTTGGAAACTAAGTTTTTTACCCATACTCGACTAAAATATGATGGAGCCAAGTTTCCCAATGATAGAATGTAGGCCGTCTTAACGGATAATTTACCCGAGTCAATTGCTTCCCAGAAAAAATGATCTTCAGAAATACAAGATGGAATAAAGAAAGATTTGAGAAGAGAATTGAGCAAGATAGACTCAGCATTTAAATTGACACACCTGACCTCTTTCCAAATCCGTCTTCCATTATGCACATGGATAAAGTCACCAACTTTGGGACCAAATGAAGCATCAGTGAAGTTTTTTAGCATCGCCAATGTTGGATCCTCAATCAGAGGAGTGTTTCTGACCCACTTATATTTCCAAAAATCTACTTTTTGTCCATCCCCAGTCTCCATATTAGCCCTTTACGCAGCAATTCTTTTGAAACATTGATCGCCTTCCAGAAAGCAGATTCTATAGAGGGAACCAGATCATTCAAAAAGTCCCTACATTGTAAATATTTTCTCTTCATAATTGGGACCCAATCATTGTTATCATTGTTGACTAAGTGCCAAGCTTGTTTTTATATGAGTGTTATATTAACAAGATGAATTCTTCTTAGACCTATTCCACCTGCTGATTTTGGTTTACACACCTTGTCCCAGTTCACTAAGTGGAAACGATTTCTTTCTTCTCAGCCAGACCACAAAAAGTTCCTTTGAATTTGTTCTATTTTGTTATAAACTGTGCTTGGAGCCTTAAATACAAACATGAAAAAAACAAGGATGCTCTGTAGGGATGCTGAGATAAGGACTATTTTGCCAGCTTGAGACAAAAGCTTTCCTCTCCAACCTGACAATTCCTTTTTAATTCTCTCTATCACATTGTCCCATAATGACTTGGAAGGAAATGTTGAAAAATGAGGTAGGCCGAGATAAGAGGATGGAAGATATGATATTGAGCATCCAAGAATATTTGCAATTTTCCTTTGCCTTTGCAACGGAGTATTGAGAAAGAAAAGCCTACTTTTCATGAAGTTAACTTTCTGCTCTGCCGCTTTCTCATAGAGTGAGAGAATATGTTTGATCACCTTGGCTTCAACCATCGATGCGAAGGTTGAAAGAAGGGTATCATCCACAAATTGCTAATGAGACATCGGTTTTGTGAGTGATGTGGCTTTAATTACTGAAATTAGACTCTGATTGACCGCTTCTTTGACTATCCTCCCCAAGGCTTTAACCATTATGATGAATAGCAGTGGGGAAATTGGGTCACCTTGATGTATGCCTCTATTGCTTTGGAAAAAACTTGCAGGTGATCCATTTACTAAAACAGAGAACCAAGGTTTGATTATGCAACCTTTGATCAATTGAACCCATTGGGGATGAAAACCAAATTTGAGGAGAACAACCACCAAAAAAATCCTAGTTTACTCTGTCATACGCTTTGTTCAAGTCTAGTTTCAAAATGAAAGTGAATTTCTTAGAGTAAGCTACTAATAACCACATCAAGGATTGATCTTCCTTTAACTGAGATGCCTTGGTTTTTATCTATGATGGATGGCAAAATTTCTTTTAATTTGTTCGCAATGGTTTTTGTGAGAATCTTATAGACCACGTTGCAAAGGCTAACTGGTCTGTAATATGCTAAATATTTGGCCATTTAATTTTTGGGGATTAATGCTATAAATGTAGAATTGATTCCTCGTGGCACCGCCTTGGATGTCTAAAACTCTTTTATAGCTGCACAAACATCCTAGCCAACAATCTCCCAGAAAGTCTGAAAAAAATGATGTGGAAACCCGTTTGTGCCAGGGGCCTTGTCAAGATTCATGGAAAAAAGTGCCTCATTTATTTCTTCGTCTGATATAGTAGCAAGCAACCTAGTTTTCATCTCATTTGACACAGCTTGAGGAATAGTTTGAAGTAATTGGTTCATTTATTCTTCTGAACAAGGAGTAACTTCGCATAGCAATAACAAAAAAAAGGAAACTACCTCTTTTCTTATTTCCTCTGGATCTGACGTTAGGATTCCTTCATTAGTGATCACCTCTTTGATCCTATTTTTGCTCCTATTTATAAGGGTTGATGCATGGAAGAATCTCATGTTGGCATCCCCGTCTTTGTGCCAAATAGTTCTTGATTTTTGTCTCCAGAAAGCTTCTTCACACGCTAGGATATTTTGGTAATCTGCTAAAGCTTGTTGATATTTTCTCCTCAGATCCTCATCATCCTTCCCCAATTGGAGTCTGCACTCAATTGCACATTTATTAGTGAACAAGTTTCCAAAAACTTCTCTATTCCATATTTTCAAGTTTTCTTTGACAAATTTGAGTTTCTGGGCTAATTTGAAAGAAGCACTACCCCGAAAGTCATTCCCTCCTTGCTGCCACCATTCAAAGACACACTCTCTCAGGTCAGGGTGATGGATCCACATGGCTTCAAACCTGAAAGTTTTTTTGTAAGGATAGCTATCTTCTACTTCAATAAAATTTGGACTATGATCAGAGGCTACCTTGGGCAAAATTTGGAGAGTGGCATCTCCAAAGGACAAAAATTACCTCTTGAGAAAAGAACACCCTATCTAGCTACTCCTGAATAAGATATGAATCCTTTCTATGATTGCTCCAAGTGTCCCTGACTTGTCAGGAGGCTCATCGCTCCATAATTTTTCCACCTTCAGTCTGGTCTCCTTTGGAGCCTTCAGTCTACTCCGCAAAAGGTGTCCCCGACTTGTCAGTAGGCTCATCTCTCCATAATTTTTCCACCTTGTCCTCGACCTCCCCTTGGTGTATCTGGTCACCATCCATATTATCAACATCATCCTCGGTGACAACACTCTCGTGAAACCTGTCCTGGCTAGCAGAATTTTAAAAATCTGCCTTCCCGCCTCATGAAATTTGAACTTCGTTGTTCCCTCCTGCACAGTTCTCACATCTGCTCATGATGTGGCTATTTTTGTTTGGATTGTCTCTTTTTCTTATTCTTCTTCCTTCACTTAAATCTTACTCTCATCCCCAACTTCATTTGGATTCTGCCAACTAATTTATTTGTATTTTTTTTTGCTCTGCTACTATACTGAACCCTCTTTAAAAAAACCCTTTGCCCTGCGGCTGCCCTCCCCTCTTGCCTTTGCCCTGCGGCTGCCATAATTTGTCCTCCCGTCTCTGCACTCCCTGCATTTACCCTGCCCTTCTCTGTCGAAAATAATCTACTCATTGCTTACAAGAGATGTAAGCAATGATTAGTATTCATTTCCTTTCTACTCTACATGTCGACGTTAAACGAGTATTCTTAACGTGGGTGGATGAAGACAAGGATCACTGAAAAGAGAAATTGACAATAAATTTGTCGTAATATTTCTTTATAGTGTGAATGTTGAGAGTTGCTTGCGTATGGCCTCTTTTGGCCTGGCCGTATCTGCAACTTGACTTTTTTTAAGGACGAGTCATTCGTAGTTTAAATTTAGATTTTATTGGTGAGAATTTAAAAAATATTAATTTAGCATATTTTAGGTTAAGTATTAATAATTTAAAATTTACATGAATATTATTTATATAGTATTTTTATTGTTTGTGTATATATATTCTTGTGATTATATTAAATACTATTAATTTAGTTTTTATATTTAAAAAAATAATTATGTGATTTTTATTGGGGTCATTTTTATTTTAATAAGGAAAACATTACATTGTTCTCATTGCATTTTTAACAAGTTAATTAAAACATATTTAGTTTTGTCTTTCTATCATAGATATTTTTTATTTATCTTTCTATCAAAAATATTTTCTGAAATATTTGTTACCTAGCTTTCATATCTAGAAATACTTGTCTATAACAACTTCACAATTTCTTAATACTTTTTTTTTAGGGTTTTTATTCATTCCCCTAATATTCCAAAATATTATTTTCATTGTTATTTTTTGTTTTTATTTGTGGGTTTAGCCCCACTTCTTGTTAGCACTTGTGATATTTGCTTTTATTTTCCCATATCAATATCCCTTTATGTTTCTTTTTCTCTTTGTTTTTGTTCTTGGGTTTTCTTCTCATTTTTTCATTCCTAACAATACATTCATCTTCATCAATATCTTAAGTCTTCTCACACTGCATATATTAAGACTTATCAACTTTAGGTTTATCTTATTTTGGAAGTTTTGAAGAGAAAGGAATAACCTCAAAATCACTACCTTCTTTATGTTTTCCTAGAAACCCTAAAGTGTAAGGATATTTTTCCCTAAAAAACCTAAATTGTTATGGGTTTCCTCCATCCTCATTTCTTTATTATGTTGTTCTTGAAACATTAAAGTGCAAGGGATAACATTTTCACCTATTTCACTTTTATTACATAGAGAGGATTTTATACTACTTGAGGAAAATAAAGATGATTCACTTGGAATGAACTTGACCTCTTTTCTCATAATTGTTTTATAATTTCTCCCCACATCTTATTGTGCATCTTTAATTCCTTCTACACTTTCCAAATGATACTATAGATAGGCTTCCTTTGCCTCTTTGTATAGAGTGGAATATCCTTGATCTAATCTAGCTTCTATTACTGTATGATTTCCTTGTTTCATCTTGAAGTTTTTCTCATGGGTAAAATTTTTTATCTCTTTCTTCATAGTTTTCACTTTGTAAACTCTTGCCATGTGTTCAATCTCATAACAATTATGGCAACAAAATGCAATATTTTCATAATCTACTTGTTGATCCCATTCTCTTGATTTAGATTTAATATTAATGGATTGTGAAAAAGGTTTTGAAATATCCATAGCAACACATATTTGAGTATATATAACATGTATTTGCTCCTTAGTATTTAGTCATTCCTTGATGAATTTCCCTAGGGTATTTCTAATATTATTCAAAACATCCTTATTTATAAGCTAATATGAAAGTCCAAAAAGCCTAATCCATACTAGAAGCTTCTTAATAGTTTCTATCTAAATAGAAAAATTTTCGTTCAAGGGTCTCAAATAAAGTGCATATCTTACCCTAAATTATGGGCCATCAATCATTATTTTATCCCTAATTTTTGAAATGGAAAAGATGATGGGTAAAAAACATTTAGGAAGAAAAGTCATAGAGTAATTTGAATTTAATCCCTACGTCCACTTGATCCAATTTTGAATCTCTAAAAACCTCGACATGGATCTATGAAACTTATATATTAATCATCTACTTTTAAGAACTATTATGTCATGCTCAATCATCTCATACTTGATACTTACTTCTAGTGTAACATCTACTACCTGGATAAAATTTACCATGTAATTGCTCTTCTACTTATATCCAACTTGGGCCTCTATACTTCCAACAAGGAAATCTTGACTTCCCATTAGGGCTATCAAATATGGCTTTCCTTCCTTACTAGCTGGAGCTCAATATTGGCTTGAAATTACTCTTAGATTACACTCTCTCCTACCTCACACTCCCTCTTGGCTTGCACTCCCTCTTGACTCGTAATATAACCCTTATCTCTTATTTTTCTTGTTTCTTTGCTTCAAGAATTTTTTGGAAATAATGTTCCACAAACTTGTTGTTCTTTTGCCATGATTGAATCTCAACATGCACTCCATCTTAGCTTACACTTTCTCTTGGCTCGTATGGCCTCTTGGCTTGCACTCTCTCTCAGCTCGCACTTCCTCGCATTCCCTACACTCTCTTTTAGCTCACACTTCATCTCAGATCTTGATGCACTTTTAAATAATTTTAACTTTATTGCATCATAAATTTTACCACATTTTAGTTGATTAATTTATTTTTTAAAGGATATTTTAAAAATAAATAAAATGCATATCGGTTTTCTAAAATCATTATCAATTTCATGTCAGAACTCTTATATGTTTAAATTATTTATTGGAACCTAATGCCTTGGATATTATTCTTATATGGTTTACTTTTAAAATTTATTTAAAATATGGGTTTCCAAAACTAGGATACTTAATTATTATTATTATTACTTCTTATTAGTTTTAAATGTTTTAAAAAAATTACAATTGATTTTTATGTTAAATACTTGTCTCTTAAAATATGAATATTAATTTTTATATTTATGATATCAATTATAACAAGGAATATATTCCTTGACAAAAAGTGTATAAATTTAGAACCATATAAGTCTATTTTTTTCTTTTTTCCTTTCTTAAGTAAGTATTGTAAGTGCAAGAAGGAATCTTGTGTGAGCACAAAATAGACCTTAAATTTTCTTATTTTTTTTAATGTAAAGGCCTAAATTTTAATTAATTTAAAAATACAAGTCTTTACAACCAAAAAAATAGGTGGATAGGCACACCCCAATATGTAGTCACACTAACTCAGGTGGAGTTAGGCAACATTAATCAAAATAATAAAAATAGGGTTAAACCAGTCACCAACCATAGAACCAAAAAGTATGCATTAAATCATGTAAATCATGGAGGTATACTCACGAGGTGAATGTCCATCACTCACCAGATGCTAACAACCGATATTAGAAGGAATGGAAATGAGCCACCCATCCTCCCCAAGCATGCCAACATTATCATTTGTACCAGAACCATCAATGCCATCAGAGAAAAGATCGAGAAGGTTGTATAGAAGGCAATCAAATGATCGTACATGGGGTATTACCCCAGTGTTTCATAAGATTACAAAGATATTCCACCTCTATATGAAATTTCTCCACTTGAACTAAAATCTAGAGCCAAAAATCAGAGTAAATTATGCACTTATCAGCAATTGAAAATTCATCTAAACTATGTTGCTGAGAAAAGAGAATTTTATTATGAGTTTTCCAACTATGAAAGAGCACATTGATGCAAAGAATGTCCCAAAATTCTAATAAGGGAAAGGAAAAATCTAGTGGGTCGCCAAGCAAAACATGATGCCAGGCGAATGAACTAGCCATTATGATGCCAAAAGAAGATCTCAATCCAATCCTAGACCATTTGAGATTTCTTGCATTGCCAAAAAAGATGAAGTGGGTCCTCTGGAGCATCGCAAAAATGATAGGAAGGATTCTCTATTCCAATGTATTTTAATATTTGTCCAAGATGAAGACCATAGGATAAGAGGCTCTAAGTAAAGAAAGCCTGTTTGGGTTCAATATATCCTTCCCAAGCCATTTTAAATCTTAGAGTCCAACGAGTTTGAGTGGAAATAATATCCCACCAGGAATTGAGCCTTTGAACCATAGGGACATTGGGAGTAATCCAAGCATACCCTAACTTAGGTTTGTAAGTAAGAAGTGGGGTTTTATTAAACCATCCCCAATCAGACCACCAAGGCATTTGAGAATATCTACAGATCATGGGCCAAAAGGAAAAGGGGATACAATCCAAAAAAATGGGATAAGCAATCTTATCATCTATCCACAGACCAAACAATCTCTTGAAAATTATCCCATGGGATCCAATCCCTAGAATGTCTTGGAAAAAAGTCTACCACTGTTGAAATCCCTTTCCTGAAGAACCACTAAGCATGAATCCATTGCATTGAAGCAAGATGGGAAATTTGAAGAGTAATAAAAAGTGACCACCAAACATTATAAGTGGAAATAGAAGCACCTTTCTGATGCTCATACCCTAGCTAACTCAACCAAGGCTTAATTTTCTCCAAAGCCCTCCATATGCTCTGAATGACAAAAGATCCTTGAATTTTAATTGGGATAGGATCAACCATGAGGGATTGAAAATTTATGTCTTTCCAAGCCTTCCTACCAAGAGGTAAACCAGTGGAGATGCAGTGTTGAATGGGAACTTTCTAAGCTTTAGAACTAGTTAAGTCTCAAAGAATCCATTTAGCAGATAAAGCAAAATCTTGTCTTTGCAATTCCATACCTCCTAATTTTTTGGGAAGAAAACATATTTCCCAGGAAAATCTATGAAACCCTCATTTATGTGATGAGTTAGCCAAAATAAAATCCCTTAAAAGCTTTTCCAAATTTTTATAGCAGGCTTGAGAAGGGACCCAACAAGATGAAATGTACACATGAGTAGAAGCAATAATTTTGGAACACACCTGAAACTTACCAACTAGAGTAAGTTTTTGGTGATCCAAAAGAAAAAAAATTTCTCTACTTTTTGTAAAACATAATTCCACAAGATAGCAGGGGAACTCTGGAAAGCAAATGGGATACCAAGGAATTTAAACATCTCCCCTGGTTGGATACAATGCCACTAGAAGATTTCAAGCTAGAATGTCCAAAGAGGATTTCCTATAGCATGAGGTCTTCCTCCATTGAATGCTAGATCCTGATGTATTGTAAAAAATATCCAAACAATCTAGAGTCTGTTTGATAGAGCGTTCATCATCATGAAGAGTCAAAAAATAATCATCTTCAAAGTGTCCATTTATAAGTTGAGAAGATTATCCTGGTAAAGAAATACCCCTAATATTACCTTGAATCACTTGGTTTGCAAGAAGGTATCCAAAAGCTTTAGCTACCAATATGAAAAGAGAAGGAGCCAAAGGACAACCTTGTCTGATAGATCTGAACAATCTAATTGATTCATATTGACAATTGTTCAAATTAAGTACAACTGAAGCATCCACAAAAATTATCCTAACCGAGATCAAGAAATGTGACCCAAAACCAAGAGCTTGAAGCATAATAAGGATGAAATTCCATTCAATCCTATCATAGGATTTCTTAAAATAAATCTTGATGAAATTTTTTTTTTTTTTAGTGGCTCTTGCCCATTCCATGCCCTCCCAAACAAAAATTATATTATCTAGAATATATCTACTCTGCACAAACCCAATTTGCTCACGACGAATAATAAGTGGTAATAGAGGTCTAAGGTGTAAGACCAAAGCCTTAGCAATAATTTTGTAACTCACATTGAGTAAAGTAATAGGGCTCCAATTGGTGAGCACTTATAGATACCCCTACTTAGGGATGAATTTAATACTGCCCTTATTAATTATAGAACCTAAAGATCTAACAACCATTGCTTCCTGATAAACATACTGTAAATCTAGGCCAACCATGTTCTAATACTCCTTATAAAATTCATAAAAAAATCCATCTAATCCTGGATATTTATAATTGGCCACCCTATATAGGGCTTCAACAAGATCATCCAATGACAAAGGATGCTCACAATATTTCTTTTGAAGAGTTGAAAGCTTCTTAGGAACTACTGCACAACAAGCTTGAATTGTAGCCTGTCGTTCAGGAGTTAACTCCTGAGAAGCAAAAACTTTTTGATAATGCTTGAAAAAAACTTTAATAATATTAGGAAGTGAAGTCCAATGAACCCTTGCATCCTGAATAGCATTGAATTGAATGGATTGTCTCAAGGGCTTTATTTTTTGAAAAAATTCTTTTGAAACCCTATCGCCAATTTTCAGCCAGTGAAGTCGAGTACGAGGTTGAGCTTTCCTTACTTCATAAAGCTCAATTTTTTAATCTCATGCCTAAGACTTGCAACTTGAGCTTGAATAATAGAGCTTAGAGGACTCACTTCTAGTTTGACAAAAGTGCAAGTTAATTTAGCTTTAAGGGTTGCATTAAAGATTCATCTTTTCTTGGCAAATTCAACTCCTAAATTCCTGAGAAGAACAGTTGTTCTAGAGATAGCTTCATTCCACCAGGAAATTCTACCATGAATTTTAGTTGGTCTAGGAACTAGATTCCAAATCCTATGAATATGAGTAGACATAACTTGATGTTTCAAAAAAGAAATATTTAGATAAAACTGGAACTTGAACTAATTAGGTGAAGGTGGAGAACAAGATATGGAAAACATAATGGGCTCATGATCAGAAAGGGTGGTATTAGAAACAATTTAAAAAAATGGTAGAGAAGCCAATAAGCAATGGAAATGAAAATGATAATGTTCAGATAGCATAGCTCTATCAAGCCGCTCCAAAATACAAGCATTACCAGCTTGAAAGTTGGACCAGGTATACCACATAAACTCAGGAAAATCAGAGGGTATAAATCAGGAATTAGGGTCACTCAACCCAAGCTTATTTTTGAAAAAAAAACATGCTTCCTGCTCACTAATATTCCAATGCATAGGGAGCAAGCCAAGTTTGTCAATCGGTTTCTCCACCATATTAAAATCACCACACACCACCCAAACCGCTTCAAGCAGGCAAAGAGCAAGCCATCACCATAAAGCACACATTTTTGATGCATTATTAGAAGCATATACATTAATTAAACCAAAAGAGATACCATCAACTTGAAAAAGAGTCCAAACTGCTTGATTTGAGGGGTCCACCCCCCATGTGACAAGATGAGAATTCCATCTAGGAGAAATGAAAGTGACAACTCCTCCTCTACCAGGAGTATGATGAGAACAAAAAATTACTTGTCGACCATAAAAAGGTACAAGTATTGTCCAAAATGAAGTCAGCAACCTTAAATTCTTGCAAATACAAAAAATCTAAACTGCCATGCAGATGAGCAACATTCTGAATCTCTCTGTATACCTGATATTTTTGGACTGGATCCGTCAGTCCTCTTACATTCTAGGACAAAAAATTCATTGCGGACGATCGAGGTTCATTCCCTCAAAAAAATCTTTAGAATCTTCCAACTCTCCTAGGGAAGTGTATGAATGGTTGAGAAATCATTCATGATTTTCCCTAATAAAGTCAATCTACCATATCTTTTCTTGATGTAACCCCTCACGAGCCAGACTATGTGAACAACGGGACCTGGAGAATAATACATCCTTTGGTAATGCTTGCTTAATAATGGAAGGAGCAAGATCATTGGGTGAAGAAGATACTAGAGATGGTGAAACTCCATCTAAACTAAGTACATAAGGGGACCCTCCTAGTGCCAAGGGAGATAGATGCACTGGAGAAGTTGGAGCCGAAAGGGCTAGCATGCGTGGTATTGAAGGTTGTTGTACTGGAGGGTTGGAACTAGAACCTCCCTCCAACACCAAATTTTTAGGTGGATAGTTTTTCCTGTTTGTCACTGTAGTCCATTCATCTGGAGGATTCTTGGCTCCTAGAGCTGGAATTGTCGGAGCAAGGGGAGGAACAACAACATTGTATGATTTGAACTTATCAGCCATAAGTGGACAATATTTAATTTTGTGCTCTACTGATTGACAACGGTAATAGATTATTGGGAAAATTAATATACACTTGATATTAATGTGCTAATATTAATGGGAGGAGCAAGGTGCAAAGTATTATCTTTGTGTAAAGGATAATTTAAGTGACCCCTACTCAAAATTTTAGTCAAATCAAATGTTAAATTTAGGTTATTCTAAATATTTATATAAAATTTTATGTTCTAGTAATTTTATTTACATCTATTGCAAAAGTGTGGTGCATTTGCTTTTAACAAAAATCCCCACTAAGATTACACATTCTACAAACAAAAATCTTATGCATGATTATGAAAATATAGTAATGCTTATAAAATTAGACATGGACAAAGAATATGGTACCATTTTTTGTAGTTTTATATATGATATTCTCAAAAATTGGGTTCTAATAAAGGTTGGTGCGAATAGACTAGATGTTGTTATAGCACTCAAAAATATTCTATCTTGATCAATGGAAATCATATTGTATACTTTGGATCATCTCATGGACTCTATCAAGGTGAGCCACTATTCTATTTATTATTAGGAAGAGCTTTCTCAAAGATAAAATGGAAAGAAAAATCAAAGGTATTCATGTTGCAATGATTTTTTTGATCAAATGACATTAGCTTAATTGATTAGATTCCTCAATATTCAAGGAGGAGACCCAAGGTCAAATATTGCTAAGCTATATATGGATAATTACCAAGCTAACCAATCCCATGTAACCAATTAAAAAAATGGTTCCTTCAAATCTCATTTTCAATTTGTTTAAATCAATGACATAATCCTATTAGAATATTATTGTACAATTGGTCAAAACCATAAAATATATGATATTTTTCACTATCATTACATATTTATAGTGAAATTTTATGGATATTTTAGGGCTTAAAATTAAAAAAAAATTATCAATATTTTTGAGTATTCCTCTGTCTCATAAATAAAATAAGAAAGATCTTTGGGACTCAATTTTGGATAGAATGAAATATTGTTTGGTAGGTTGAAAAGGTAAGTTTAACCATGGTTAGAATTCTAGAACTTATAAAGACTATATTGCAATACATCCATAAATATATGATGTCACTTTCAATATTGGCAGTAGTTATAGCATCCAAATTTGATAAAATTCAAAGAATATTTTTTTTTGGAAAGTATGTGAGTAAAATTTTAGATTTTGTCTTTGTAAGTAAGATATATTTTACAAAGGAAAAAAATATTGGAGGGATAGACCCGCAAAATTATAGACCTATGAGGTTGGCATTAAGAGAAAAACTTAGTTGAAAATATTCAAATATCAAGAAAAAAATTGGGAAAAAATATTACTTCAAAAATAAATAAATATTTTTTGGTTACATAGGGGAGTTGGTTACAACCACTATTTTAGTAATTGACAAGTGCAAGGTTCAAACCACATGGAATTCTCTGAACAACCTATTCGTCTCGTTGTTGTTGAATCGGCATGAGATGGAGACCATCTATCGCTCGGGGTTTGTATCATCATCGTTGGTCTGGTGCGCACTCAAAGGATTCAACACGAACTACTACCTTTGCTAAAGCTGGTAGCATGCCCTCGAGGTTTGAACCTAGGTCTCTTCTTGGAAAGTACTTCAAAAATATATTGGTTCTCTTGATGCAATGAAATCATTCATGAAATAAACCCTATCTAAAGAATTGTCAAAATGGAACATCATATTACATAGTTTGCAATTGATCTAAAAGAATATTAGAGGGTCCATTAATAAAGAGAATTCTGAAAAAATTATTTGATGCTTGGTTGAAGATTTATCCTCTTATATCTTATTCAAAATGAAAACCATTGAATTAGCAATACCTATGTTGTAGAGGACCAAAGATCAAAGATTATATTAATGTGAACAATAACTCTAGATCATTGATTACTATTACTATTAATAACATGGTTTGAAGGAGAGGACCTCAAACGAATAACATGTGAGATTCAAAAGATTATTTAAAGAGTATTATTTACTTATTTATATAGAAAAATAAGTTAGTTTGAAATTTATTAAAAGATAACAAATACTTGATTAAATTAGTATATTTAAAATTTAAAGTAATCAAAATTTCCTATTTTCAATGATTTCCTTGGTAGAATGTTTGGTTAGAATGTTAGGTTATTAGAGGCCTTGTCCAAGTCTTTACCAATCCAAAACAAGATTTGCTGAAAAGAAGAGGCTATCATAGACCTTGAAAAAATAAAATAAAAAGATGAGGATATGATCGTCCGGTGGACACCATCTGATTCTTCACGGTCCGAAACAGACCTCGTATGAGGAGAAACGCGTCGGTCTATACGTGATATTCTAACACATTTGTGCTCGGCAAGAATCTACGGCAAAGAAAAATCACGCCTTCTGAAGTAGCGTCTATAGTGCGATAGTTATTTAATTTTGTTACTATGGGTTCGTTCGTGGAAGATATTCGTCATTGGAGTGTGTGGGTGAACGGGCCCATAATTGTGGGCGGCGGCCCCTCGGGGCTCGCGACTGCTGCCTGCCTCCAGGAGAAGGGGATGCCCTGCATCATATTGGAGAAGGCGGACTGCATAGCTTCGCTGTGGAAGCAGAGAATGTATGACCGTCTCAAGCTTCATTTGCCCAAGCAGTTCTGTGAGCTTCCGTTCATGCCGTTCCCCAACGAAGTTCCCACCTATCCCACTAAGAACCAGTTCGTCCAGTACCTGGAGTCCTATGCTCGGCATTTTAAGCTTTCCCCCCGGTTTAACGAGCGCGTGGAGTCCGCTTTCTATGACAAGAAGTCGAGGATTTGGAGGGTGCGCACGGTTAAGAGCGGCGATGGCAAACGGGGAGAGGAGACGGAGTATATAAGCAGGTGGTTGATCGTGGCCACCGGGGAAAATGCGGAGCCCATCATTCCTGATATCCAAGGAATGGAGACGTCGGGCCCCCCCCGGACACCCGTCGTCGGATGTGCGAATACTGGCATGGAAATCGCCCTCGATCTCGTCAATTATGGCGCTCGTCCATCCATGGTTGTCCGCAGCTCTGTAAGTATTATTTCGATGATAATAACTTTTAATATAAGAGAGTTTTTTATGTTGAAATCTATACAATGTGTGGATATGGAAAAACTAAATTTAGTGCTTGTATTGGTGAAGGTCCATGTGTTACCAAGAGAGATATGTGGATTATCGACGTTTGGAATAGCCATATGGTTAATGAGGTGGTTTCCAGTGTGGATTGTGGATTGGCTGCTTCTCTGCGTGGCGTGGTTAATGTTTGGCAACACCCATCGGTACGGAATCAAGAGGCCATCGTTGGGTCCATTAGACCTCAAAAACAAAGCAGGAAAGACCCCCGTGTTAGACGTGGGAACCATGGCAAAGATTAGAGACGGGCAAATAAAGGTATTGCTCACATAGAATGTTGCAGAATCTTGTCATGTGAATAGAAAATTGCAGAAAACATTTGTGTTTGCATTGTGTCTCATCGATTTTTGGGTGGTGCAGGTTGTGCCGGGAGTGGATTGCCTGACCTCAAACGGCGCCAGATTCGTGAACGGACAAGAGGTGTCCTTCGATTCTGTGATTTTAGCCACGGGATACAAAAGCAACGTGCCCTCATGGCTCAAGGTAGTATAACCATAAGTTTAACACAGTTCCATGCCGTTTAATTCGTTTTTTCTTTAATGTCGCGACTTTCCTTTGCGTGTTGCAGGATTGCAGTTTCTTCTCGGAGGAAGGCATACCGAACACGCCGTTTCCCAACGGATGGAAGGGCGACAACGGACTGTACGCAGTTGGGTTTACAAAGAGAGGATTGCTGGGCGCTTCCATGGACGCCATGCGCATTGCCGAAGACCTCGGAACGGAATGGAAAATCTTGACAAAACAGTTCAGTTTCTGTATAGGAGAAATGCCATCCAACGAAAGGGCTCAGGTAATCGAACAAATTGCTATTTAATTTCTTTTCGTCGAAAATTTATTATCTAACTTCTATAATAAACTGGTGCAATCAAAACATTTTAATTTTTTTATTGAGATAAACAACTGATGTAAATTCTTTTCCAAAGAAAATATTTGTTATAAAAATAATCTAGTGGACAAAAGATGTAAGCAATCAGGACTAGTCATTTCCTTTCTGCTCTGCATGTCGCCGTTAAACGAGTATTGTTAACGTGGATGGATGAAGACAAGGATCACTGACAAGAGGAAACTGACGATAAATATGTCGCAATCTTTCTTTGTAGTGTGAACCTTGAGAGTTCACACTTTGTCGCATATGGCCTGTTTTCGCCGTATCTGTAGCATGTCTGGTTTTAAGAACGGGTCCATTCATAGGTTGAATTTAGAGTTTCCTAATCGAGAATATAAAAACATATTAATTTAATTTAATTTAAACCAAAGTACCAATAATTTTTTTATTTTATTCACGAGTGTTCATATCTTTTTGTATATATATTCTCTTGTAATTATTTTAAATATTTAATTTAGTTTTTTAATATATTAAAAAATATTGAAGTTTGAATTTTTTAATAAGTTATAAGTGACTTTTATTGCTTTTTACTGAAGTTAATGGTTTTATATTATATTACTTTTGCTATATATCTAACAAAGTTAATTAAAGTATATTAAATTTTGTTTTTCTATTGGAAATATTTTTTATTTGCTTTTCCATCAAAGATATTCTCTATCTTTTTCAAACCATTAAGTTTTCATAATCAATTCCATATTAGATGCTTCTAAAATTTAAATTATGTCAAGATGAAATTCAACAACACGAAATGGCTAAAATATTTGATACCTAACTTCTTTATTTATAAATATCTTGTTTGTAACAACTTCATATTTTTTTCAATACCCTTTTTTAGGGTTCTTATTCATTCCCTTAATATTCCAAGATATTGTTTTCATTTTTATTTTTTTAATTTTATTCGTAGGTTTAGCCCCACTTCTTATTAGCACTTCTGATATTTGCTTTTATTTTTCCATATCAATATCTCTTTAAGTTCCCATCCTGCTCTAGATCAGGTTTTGCGGTACCTCTTGGATATCTTTGTAGATCCAGTGTGTGTCCATTTTAGGGTTTTCTGGTGGAGCTTCTACTATAGTCTATCTTTTTGGTCTTGGGGTGGGACCATGTGCTTCTTCATGCAGCTATGGTTTTGGCTTCTAAGGTTTCTTCCCTCTGTGGACATGGTGGGATTGTGTGCTTTTCTAATATTGGTGGTTGTCTGGTTGTTTGTTTTTGTAGTTTTTTAAAGGTCCTTGGGTGGGAACCTCGTGCTTCATTGTTTTCTACAGTTGTCGAGCCTCTATTGACAATCCCTGTGTCTAGGATTGCTCCAATCATGGGTATTCTTGGTGGTTGGTGTCTTTGGACTCTCCCTTTAGCTTATGTATTTAGTCTCCTCTATAGGGAGATCTTGTGGCCTGTCAAGATATCTGGTGTCTGTCGATTCACTTTCCAGGCCATGTTTTCATTTCAGCTGTTTATGGAATTCTTCTTGCTATAGCTAGAGTTCCAAGTTTACTCGATAGCATGATTGGAAAATGTTGCTTATCCCAGCAGGTGTTCTCGCTCTATTGTTGAGTGGGACGGTTGTTTCTCTCAAGGATTTGCTTCCTGGCCCATGTTGGATGGGTTTGTAGTTTTCTTGTGCCTTCTTGGATGGATTTTTTATTTTTGGACCAATATGTGATGATCCCGTACCTTTTTGGATGGGATTCTCATGCCCTCGTGGACGAGATTCTCCTTTGTTGTTGCAGATTTCAATTTTACCTAATGGATTTCTCTGTTTCAACTACTTCTCCCGGGATTCTGGTAGACAAATTCTTCTTTCCAAGAGGTTTTGACTTCTGGTTTCTCCTAGGCGGGCTTTAGTTTTCTAGTTTTTCCCTTGTATGCGTTTTTTAATTTTAATTTTTTTGGCCTTGGGTAAGATTTTACTTTTTAAATCATGGTCTAGTTTGGCCTGTTTGGCAGGATTTTTTAATTTTTTTTGTACGGGATGATCTCGTGTCCCAGTTTGTAAGGTCTATTGTTGATGATCCCTTCGATACTATTCTCCTATGCACATTTTAATTTTCAAAAGGTCTACCCTTTGGCTTTCTAGTTGGTCTGTTGACCTTTTGTAAAAAGGTTTTGAGGTCCCTTTCAAAACCCACTTTTTAATTCAAACTATTAAAAACATATCTCTCTTGATTTCATTTTTTCTTTGTTTTTGCTTCTTGGGTCTTCCTCTTTTTTTTTCTTTCCATTCCCAACAATACTTTCATATTCACCAATATCTTCAATCTTCTCACACTACTCATAGTAAGACTTATCATCTTTAGGTTTGCCTTGTTTTGAAGGATTTGAAGTGCAAGGAATAACCTCAAAAGAAAAATCTTCTTTATGTTTCCATAGAAACCCTAAAGTTCAAGGATACTCTTTTGTAGCAATTACCTTCTTATTCTACTCAAAAAAACCTTAATTGTTATGTGTTTCCTCCATCCTCATTTCTTTATTATGATACTCTTGAAACCTTAGAGTGCAAGGGATAACATCTTCACCCCTTTCCATTTTATTACCTAGAGAGGATTCTATACTACTTGAGAAAAATGAAGATGATTTACCTAGAATAAACTTGACCTCTTTTGTTGTCTTTGTTTTAGGATTCTTCTCCACATCTTATTTTACAACTTTTAATTCCTTCTAAACTTGCTAAATGGTATTGTAGATAGTCTTTCTTTACCTCTTCTTTTGAAGTGGAACATCATTGATTTGTTCAAGAGTCTATTATTGTATGATTTTATTGCTTCCTCTTGAATTTTATCTTATGTCTAGAAGTTTTTATCTCTTTCTTCATAGTTTTCACTTTGCAAACTCTTTTCATGTGTCCAATCTCATAAAAATTATGGTAACACAATACGATATTTTGATAATATACATGTTGATCCTATTCTCTTAATTCATATTTAGTCTTAATGGATTGTGGTAAAAGTTTTAAAATGTTCATAGCAACACATATTCGAGTATATATAGCATGTTTTCACTTCTTAGTAGTTAGTCCTTCCTTAATGAATTCTCGTTGGAAATTTCTAATATTATTCAAAACATCCTTATTTATAAGCTAATATGGAAGTTCAAAAAGCCTAACCCATACTGGAAGCTTCTTAGTAGTTTCTATCTCAACAAAAAAATTTCATTCCATGGTCTCAAATAAAGTGCATCTCTTCCCCTAAACCATGGACTACCAACCATTATTTTATCCTTTATTTTTGAACTATAATAGATTATGAAGAAAAAAACTTTAGGAAGAAAAGTCATAGAACAATTTGTATTTAATCCCTAATTTCAAATCTCTAAAAACCTTGGCCATGATCTATGGAACTTACATATTAATCCTCTATTTTTAAGAACCATTATATCCTGCTCAATCCTCTCATCCTTGATACTCACTTTTGGTGTAATATTTTCTACCTGGATCGAACTTGCAATGTATTCAATCTTTTACTTATCTCCAACTTGGGCCTCCATACTTCCAACTAGGGTATCTTGACTTCCTGTTAGGGCTTTCAAATATAATTTTTCTTTCATAGTAGCTAATGAGGCTCACTCTTGGTTTGCGCCTCCTCTTGGATGACACTCCCTATTGTATTGAACTTACTTCTAGCTTGCAATCTCTCCTACCTTGTAATCGCTCTTGACTTGTACCCCATCTTGGCTCACAATAGCCTTTATCTCTTATTTTTCTTAACATTCCTTCGCTTTATAAATATTATAGAAATAATTTTCCACATATTTATGATAAGGGTTTGGAGCATTGATGCACTCTAGATGAACCCATTGCTCTTCCATAATAACTGAATCTTAGCTTGCACTCCCTCTTAGCTCGCACTTCCTCTCGACTTGCCACCATCAATCTATTAAGTTTAAATTTTATTAAATAATATTAATACATATAGTAATTAAATTATTGTAATAAAATTATTCAATAATAACATGTGTTTTAATGACATATAATCAATTAAAAAATATATAAAATTTTAGCAAAGAAATAAGATATTTTTTTATTTGAGTTTTTTAATTGATTATTAAAAACCATGAAAAATATTTTAATAAGTAAATCTAACAGATGGCATAACTAATGTCAGGGCTTCCCTCTTCATGATTTAAATTAATAACATCGAGATAAAATAAGAATGATATACTATCACAATGTCTCAACAAAGATAGATGCATAAAATCATCAAAATAAAACACCAACTACATATTATTAAGATGTCTATCCTTCCTTTTTCACTTCGGTATATCTTGAATTCTTACATTTGAATATCCTAATCCTACTTACACCTAGGTAAGACACATTGATACAAACTTTGATCCCATGCTACCTAAGTAGATAATGTGGTGTAGTTTTTCAAATATATGGATCGAACATGGAATGACTTGTCTCCTTGTAAACATACAAGAAAGGTCATAAATGAAATATTTTGTAAAGTATACATAGGAAAAGGAATCTTGTGAATTCCCTTTGTCATTGGATGATATTGCTGAAGCCTTGTCCAGAATGGCTAATGATAAATCTCTAGGATTAGATGGATTTCCTTGTGAATTTTATAAGGAGTATTGAAATATGGTTGACCCAGATTTATTGTACATTTATCAGGAAGCAGTGGCTTCTAGCTCTTTAGGTTCTATAATTAATAAGGGCAATATTAAATTCTTTTTTAAGTAGGGGGATCTAGAAGTGCTCACCAACTAGAGTCCTATTAATTTAATCAATGTGAGTTACAAAATTATTGCTAAGGCTTTGGCCTTACGCCTTAGACCTATGTTGCCACTTATTATATTCCCTGAGAAGACTGGGTTTATGCAGGGTAAATACATTCTGGATAATGTAATTTCTATTTGGGAGGGCATGGAATGAGCTAGAGCCACTTCAAAAATACTCTTTTCATCAAGATTGATTTTGAGAAAGTCTATGATAGGATTGAATGGAATTTCATCCTTACCATACATTGAGATCTTGGTTTTGGACAATATTTTTTTAGCTTGGTTAGTATGATTTCGGATGCTTTAGCTATGCTTACTTTGAACAATTATTAGTCTAAATTAATTGGATTTTTCAGATCTATCAGACAAGACTGTCCTTTGGATCCTTCTCTTTTCATATTGGTAATTGAAGCTTTTGGGCACTTTCTTGCTAACCAAGTGAGTCAAGGTAATATTAAGGGTATTTATTTACCTAAAAAATATTATCAACTCATAAATGGATATTTGTAGATGATTGTTTTTTGACACTTCATGAGGATGAATGCTCTGTCAAATAGGCGCTAGATTTCCTGGATATTTTTTGTAAAGCATCAGGATCTAGCATTCAATGAAGGAAGACCTCATGCTATAGGTAATCCTCTTTGGAACTTCCATGCTGGCTTGAAAGATTCCAGTAGCATTGGATCCAACCAAGGGAGATGTTTAAATTCCTTAGCATCCCATTTGCATTCCAGAGTTTCCCTATTGTCTTGTGGAATTATGTTTTAAAAAAAGTAGAGAATTTTTTTATCCTTTTGGATCACCAAAAAACTTACTCTAGCTGGTAATTTTCAAGTGTGTTCCAAAATTATTTCTACTACTCATGTGTATTATTCATCATTTTGGGTCCCTTATAAAGCCTACTATAAAAAACTAGAAAAGATTTTAAGGGATTTTCTTTTGGCTAACTCGTCACATAAACAAGGGTTTCATCGAGTTGCATGGGAGATTTGTCATCTTCCAAAAAAATTAAGAGGTAGGGGACTATATGATTGTCAAAGATAAAGTTTTGCTTTATCTTCTAAATGGATTCTTTGAGCCTTAAGTGGTTTTGAATCTTGGAAAGTTCTAATTCGGCATTGCATTTCCACTGGTTTACCTCTTGGTAGGAAGGATTGGAAAGGCATGAATTTTCAATCCCTTCTAGTTGCTCCTATACAAATTAAAGTTCAAGGCTCTTTTGTCATTTAGACCATATGGATGGCTTGGGAGAAAATTAAGCCCTGGTTATGTTGGCAAGGGGATGGGCATTGAAAAGGTACTTCTATTTGCATTTATAATATATGGTGGTCACATTTTATTAATTTTCATGATTTCCTTATTGCTTTCATGCAATGGATTCATACTTAGTGGTTCTTTAGAAAAGGGATTTCAATAGTTGTAATTTTTTTCAAGATATTCCAGGGATTGGATCCCATGGGATGATTTTAGGAGATTGTTTGGTCTGTGGCCAGATGATACGAATACTTATGACATTGTTTTATATTGTATTTATTTTTCTCTTTAGCCCATGATGTGTAGATATTCTCAAAAGCCTTGGTGGTATGACTAGGGATGGTTTAAGAAAACCTCACTTCTTACTTACAAACCTAAGTTAGGGTATGCTTGGCTTACTCCCAATGTCCTAGTAGTTCAAACACTTAATGAGCAATGGGATATTCTTTCCACTCATACTTGTTGGAGTCTAATATTTAAAATGGCTTGGGTAGGATATATTGAACCCAAATAGGCTTTATTTACCTGGAGCTTATTATCCTATGGTCTTCCTCTTGGAAAAATATTAAAATATCTTGGAATAGATAATCCTTCCTACTATTTTTGTAGTGCTCCAGAGGATCCTCTTCATATTTTTTGGTAGTGTAGGAAAGCTCAAATGGCCTTGGATTGGCTTGAGTCCTTATTTCAGCCTCATATGGCTAGTTCATTCACCTAGCATCATGCTTTGCTTGGTGACCCACCATATTTTTCCTTGCTCTTGTTGGAAGTGTGGAACATTATTCACATCAGTGTGCTCTTTCATATTTGTAAAACTCATAAAAAAGTTCTATTTTCTCAGTAGCATAGTTCGGATGAATTTTCAATTATTGATAAGTGCATAGTTTATTCTAATTTTTGGCTCCATATTTTAGTTCAAGTGGAGAAAGTTCATATGGAGGAGGAACGTATTCACGCTCTTATGCAGCACTGGGGTAATACCCCATGTATAGCTAGTTTAATGCCTCCTATAGAGCCTTCTCAGTCTCACAAAGTTTCTCGATTGTGCTCTTGTCGATGACTTCCATCTTGATCTACACAAAGACATTGGTATCAATCATCTACTATTAGTCAACCCCAATGTAACATTTGCAATAATACATATCATCATGGTAATGGTTGGGAGGTTTTCTAGGTGGATCCAAACCTAGTTGTTTGTTGGGGTGATCCCATTACCATGTACCTAGTCACTCCAGCTAATGTGGTGGGTTGGGGTGTATCTGATGGCATTGATGGCTCTAATACAAGTGATAATATTCACACACCTAGGGAGGATGGGTGGATAATTTCCATTCCTTCTAATATCGATTGGTAGCATATGGAGGGTGAGGTACATTCATGTCGTGAGCATACCCACCATGATTGACATGATTTAATGCATATTTTTTTGTGATGTGGTTGGTGACGGGTTTAACCATGTTTTTGTTATTTTGAGTAACCACTTCCTAACTCAACTTGAGTTAGTGTGACTACCTATTGGGGTGTGCCTATAAACCCATTTTTTGTTGTAAATACTTGTATTTTTAAATTAATTAAAATTTAGGCCTTTACATTTAAAAAAAAATCATTTTTTGATTGTTTCGTGGATGTTGAAAGTAATTTAAATTTAAGTTGTTATTTATTTCAAATAAGTCTTGGGGTTATATTTGTTGAAGTTAATATAGATTGAAGATACATTTATATATAATAATTTGTAAGTTATATATATATATATATATATATATATATATATATATATATATATATATATATATATATATATATATATATATATATATATATATATAAGTTATCAATAATAAGACTATAATTTTTTAAAAAATTAAAGGCATTTAATTTATCAAGTTTAATTTATTTAACTCAAATATTCATATTCATTTATAATATTTAAATTAATTTTGATTTATGGTATGAAATTTTTTGTACTTGATTAATTATTTTAAATATTATAAACTTATTTAAGATTTATATTATTTGCATCAAAACTATCCAATGTAAAATATAAGGGAAATATAAAATAGAAACTTAGATACCTTAGCATAAATAAGTTTGAGGAAAAATCATCCTAGAAATTAAAAATATTTTAAGGTTAAAATATTATGCTTTATTTTTCTTAGATTTAAATTTTAAAAATTATTTTTGAAAAGTGAATCTAACATTATTTACAATGTTTTTTTGTATAGTTTTCTTGATTGAGAATTAGTTAAGTATTGTTTCCTATATTTATGATTAATCTTTGGCCCCTAAAAAATACTCTTTTCAAAATTTTAAACCAAAAATGCTACTTTAAATTGAATATCCTTTCCAATTTGGAATGACAAATATTTTTTTTAGAATTCTTGTTGATATAGATCATAAAAACGCCTTTGGCCTCATATTTACTCATGTTTGGACACCTTTTCCATGCTCTTAAATTTTTAAGTTTAGGTATGGATTAATTTGTATGTTTTAAATGACCATATGAATGAATAATGAAT
This sequence comes from Wollemia nobilis, assembly GCA_028583015.1. Classification (NCBI taxonomy): domain Eukaryota; kingdom Viridiplantae; phylum Streptophyta; class Pinopsida; order Araucariales; family Araucariaceae; genus Wollemia; species Wollemia nobilis. Next base: position 104,685 of record JAQPPZ010008290.1, read on the forward strand.
TAATTTTTAATAGGCATGTAGATCGTGATTCCAAGAACTCACAACGTAATTTTGGCTTATTTTGACCTTGTATATGTGAGAAATCATGATTACATGTAAAACAAGTTTTATGATATTGAGGGGTCAAAAAATAACAAATTTTAGTAAAAAACTCATGTAGTTATAGACTTATGATTGTTTTCCTTTAAAAAATCATAAAATTTAGATTTAATTTAGTTAAATTATGAGCAAGTTTTATCTTTATGTTAGAATTGTGCTATTACAAGTTTGACATATTTAATGATGGAATTGTAACTTCATACTCATAAATTTTATGCATTATGATGTAATGAATGCTCATGTAAAATTATAATTATTTGTAAATTCATATGGTTGAGTTATAACTTTTTAGTATTATTTTTATTTTGTAATGCCTATCAACTAGGTGCATGTTATAACTTGTTCAATGATATTGTGGATTATTCCAATTGAGCCATCATGATTTTGTAGGTTTAATATAACTTAAACATGCCAAAAAAAATTCAAATCATGTGCATTCCTAGTTAAGAGGCCCTGGTCCTATATGTGCCTTTGAGGTGAATATGACCCCTAATCTTATGAAGAGGAAAAGAGAAGGGCCAAGCATATCTTAAATATAATAACTGAGACTACAAGTTACTTAAAGAGACTGATTGAAGCTAGACATTTTTGAAAAGATATAACAAGAGTCATTCGATGAGGAATATATTGTTATGGGTTCAAATGTTTAGTAAGATCTAGAAAAAGATATGACAAAGGGTTAAACCTAGAATAATTATGTAGCTAGAAGTTAGAGAAGAAAACCACATAGGTGCAACTTTTTAACACTTTTAATAAGTATTTCTTTCACCTATCATGTAGTTTTCATTAGCATATTATCATGATAGGAAGAACCCAAATGGAAAATACTTCTATTTAGGGTTTGAAAATGGATTTTGCATTACATCCATGTAAGATACAAATAACATCCAACCTTTGTAGTATCCACCTTTGGCCTCTCATGTAAGATACAAGTAGTATAAAGTCATGACTAGAAATTATTAAGGACAAAGAAATGTCCTAATAGATTTTGGTAAAGAACAATGATGAATTTAAAAATAAGAATAAGAAATAAAATAGGAAGCAAATAATCACAAGAACATATAAAACCTATTGCACCTAAACTTCCATAAGAAAAAACCATAAAAGCTAACACAAGTATAGATTTTATACTAATATGATTAAGTTGTAGAAATTAGTAAGTGTAGCATTCATTGTTACTCTCAAACTACCTTTAGTGATTATTTTTTATTTAACTAAGACCTAAATATATTATAGGTTAGTAAAATTCAAATATCATAGGCTATTGAGTCATATGTTCATTAACCTATAACTTTTGTTTACATAAAAGTAGATTAAAAAATAATGAAATGCATATTATAAATTAAGCTAAATAGCAATTACTATAAAACTATAACTAAAGCATGAAATAAATAGGAATACATGCATATATATATATAATAGAAATATACTACATGCAAAATAAAAAAATAAATGGTATTTGACATGAATTATTTAAATACAAAACATAAATAAATAAAATAAAAACAAACCAAGATCCTATTTCTTCTTGGGAAATATTAATAAAAGTGATAATAATGCCCTCAAAATTTGAAGGGTACTATAATCCAAGTAATATTGTAGTCATCATTACTTCTTCAATAGATACCAACCTACTCATATAGTAGGGGTGGAAACCAAACAAGGAGGAAGTGACATCACAAGACTTGATGTTGATTAGTAGGGTCAATAGTCCTCAATAATTTCATGTTGAGACATTAAATGTAGTAAAGGTTAAGACATCAAAATAAGAATTTGACAAAGTGATAATAGTATTAAGAATAACAAATATACCTTGGATACAATAGTGGTATAGTGTAAAATCCTCTAGTATAGGAGAGATCCATTTTGTAACTCAATAAAAATGATGGATTAGAACTTCAATGAAGGTAAAAAGTAAATTTTATATAGGTAGAAGGATATTAAAATAGGATATATTCACTAGGATTGAGGTAAAATTATACAAAATAAAATATAAGTGGCTAGGATTATTCTACCATAGTAAGAATCTTGTTAAGATAATACTGATACCTAATATAAAATAACTACCATATAATAGGTAAAAATATTACATAACAATAAAAGCTATTTCCAATATTATTATATTTATAAAGGAAAAAAGATAAATATTAAGAAAATTTCATAAAATTCAAGTGGGAAACATTTGAAATATATTAGATAGGATAGAAGAATTGAAACACAAAATAAATTTAATAAAGTGATTTCAAACTTATATTCAAGAAAGTATGGAGTAGCTAAGATAAGAAAAGAGTGTTCCCTATTTTGAAATGAAAGTATATAAAACAATCAAGATCAAACTAATTTGAAGAAAGGAAGTTCATCATAGGTATTGACATACTATGGATTGTCAACTATAGGTACATATATGTTTTCCCCTCAAGGGTGATAAATTATTCAAAATTACTTAAGCTTGAAGAGAATACACCAGGAAATAATGAGATGATACTAATACTCAATCAACCTTATGTAATCGATAACTACTATTTAACCTTTTAAAAACTAATGTGTGTGCATGCAAAACAGACTAATAAGATTTTATAAAAAATATCCAGCTGGAAGGAAATAATAGAAAGAAAAGAAAACTTATAAATAAATATTGAAATCAAAATTTTACCTTAGTAGTGTATTTTAAAGGATTCAAAACTATCAGATAGTTTTATAATTCAATAAATTTGATGTGCTAAGTTGAATGTACTAAAAAAGGAAAGTTATAAATGAATATAAAATAATCAAAAGAATTATCTCACCAATTATATTAATATCATGAGTTGGAGAAAAAGAGGTTCATATGAGGAAATCAAAACTAATAGAATACATGATAGTGAGAAAAAAATATATATAGGCAACAAGGACAACAATCATATATTTCTTATAACTATGAAAAACATTTCTCTAAAGATAAAACTTGAAATTTATAGATATACCTTTCATTCTAACCATTAATTTAAAATTTTGATCCATTAGAAAAGTCTAAGCTAGAAAACATAGTGTTTATCATTCAAAATAACAAATATAAAAATGTAAGAAAAAATATAAAAATATATAATAATGAGGGAAACTATGAAAAACCATGTCTCACAATCAAAACCACGATAAAAGTTTTCAACTAGGAGGTGATATTTTCATATTAGCAACTAGAATTTAAAAAACTAGATGACCTAGATTAATGAAGAAACAAGATAGAACGAATAAAAAAATTACTTAGTTTGTTGGAAATCGTTTGCTACAATATTGAATCAAGGGGGACTTGGTATAGTTTGTGCTAAAGTAGTATGCAAGGCTTTAGGGACTAAAATGTTATGGCATCTATCTCAGTCTCGAGAAACCCATGGAAAAGGATCTAAAAAATAAAATATGCTACCTCAACTACAGGAATGCACCTAATGAGAAATTTGAATATAATGTCAGGTGCTTCTTTAATATGGAAAAGTATTGTAGAATTTAAGCAATTGATTCTAGACAAGGCCTCTTGGATTCCAGGAGATGGCACTTAAATTGACCTTTGGTATGATCACATTCTTGGCAAGCCTCCTCTTCTATGTAGTTGTAACCCAAATATCAAAGAAGAGCTACAAAATTTACAAATATCTAAGCTTTATGAAATTTTGTATTAGCACAATAATATTGTGGAATGGAGAAAACCTCCTCTACCATCTTCCCTAACTATTGAATAGGAATATTTCAAGAAACAACACACTAATATGAAACTTTGTGACAACAAAATATGGACCAAGTTATTTGAGGTGACATTAATAAATCTGGTGTTTACACTATTTAAATGGGTATTCAAATGTAACTTGTTGAAATTCCCAATAAAATATTGGATGTGATTTAGAATCTAAAATTTCCTCCCAAGGTGCAAATGGTTTCTCAGTTAGTTCTTAGAAATAAGATCCTCTTAGCTGATAACTTACAAAAAAGAAATATTGTTGGCCACGACTCTCCCATGTATGTTACTCTCAACATGGAATAATGTTTAATCAATTTGCACTCAAATTATAAGTGGAGTCTTAATGGTAAGACTCTAATAAAATCCCTTTGGAATGCCATCCCCTTATTTATTATAGAACATTTGGAAGAACAATAATAGTTTGATCTTTACAATTAAAAATAAAAATAATAGCATCCTCATTGAAATAATAGTCAGAGACCTTGTAACCATTTTAAAGCCACATTCAAATATAAGAAAAATCTACAAATTCTAACTGTGTAGGAATTGAATCTTATTATTCAGCTTTATCTTCAAGAATTCATATCTACACATGAATATTTTATCTATAACACCCCAAAATATACATTACCCTACCTTGTTATTTTATGAGGCATCTAAGTCTAATTTGGACATAGTTGTTATAGGGGGTGTGATCAAGAAATAAGATTGGAGGCTTACCCTCAATTATTGTATCAACCTTGGAATTGCTTCCAACAATATTATGAAAGCTCTGGATTACGAGTTTGGATTGAAATTGACTATTGAACAGTAGATAAGACACCTACACATTTATGGACACTCTACCCTTATTATAAATTCTCTGTCCAAGGATAATTTTGTTAGCTCCATTCAACTTCAACTTATTTTTGTCAGAATCAAAGAGCTAATTAAAATTTGTACTCAAGTGCACTATTTCCATATTCATTGGGAATTTAACAAGATTGCAGATGCACTTACCAATAATGTTATTTAAAGAAAATATTCCAATATTAGAATTAGTAGGAATAGAGCCCAACAAAGAGGAGGATGCACATGACCTTCATCCATTATAATACAAATAAAATGTTTATTTTCTACTTTTATATTGTTGGTTCTATTTTTTATTTTTCTTCTTCTACTAAATGCTAGCAACTTAGTTTTTTTAACACTTTATGATTTTTGGTGACCTATCCAATATATTTTGTATGCGTGCATGCTATATTTTTTGGTATCTATCATTTTTTTGTATATTTTCTCTCTGATTTAATTCAACTTAAAAAAAAAAAACATTTTTACTAGATATAAAATACCAAAAGTTGAAATTGAAGTCATGTTAAAATCCATCACGAATAGACATGATTTTGGATAATTTAATTAAGTAGGATTAGGATCACTTAGAGGATTGAGTATACAAGGGCTAACTAAAGTGAAATTGTTGGTGTTTTTGGTCACATTATATTGAATTATCATTAATTTTGTGACATATTAGGTAGTGAATGCTAACACATTCAAGTTTCCTAGTATACCTTAGATATAATGGACTATTATATTAGAGGATATTTGTGAGATATATGTAGTATTAAACAATGGAGCAAGATAAGTACTCTTAATATGAAATTTGCCTATGTGGATGAGATGCACCCTACGATCGCGACCATGATTGGAAGACCCAAAATTTCTTTTGAGTTAGCCTCTCGAGAAGTTTGGTTCATATTTTACTAACTACTTGAAATGGGGTTAAGACAAAAGTAAGAAATAAAGAAGGTAATAAAAGTGCAGGATTAAATATTAGAAGTAAACCTGGTCAAGATTCAACTAACAACAATAAACTTCAATTGCATAAGAGTCTTACACACACAATAAGACCAACGCCTAATAGACCAACTAGCATATAGTTATCATAGAACATCATCTAATTTAATTTACAAATCTTATGCATTCTAGAGACCTCTCAAAAAACAATCTAGATTTGATTAGAATTGCTTTAACATAATACACCATTCAATAAATATAAGTAAAAATACATAAAAATAACTCACATATTATGTTCTATAACACTAGAGATAGAGGCCAAACAACATTGAATTCTATTGATAAACAATAATCATCATAAAACTTATATAGATTGTAAATGCTAAAGAGATAACCATCTTATTGAGGTACATTGACCTATTTGTAGATCTACATTACATTCTATTAGCTTTCATTATCATATCAAATTGTTTGTAGTTCTATTAGAGGTAAGTATAGAGTGTGGGTATCACTTTCTAGCTCAAATTATCCTAACTAATTTGATATAGTTAGGTTGATATGGCTGGTTCTAATTTCTTCCACAAGTGTGGTGTCCATGTGATTCCAATGAATCTTGGGTGTCCTTTGACATACTTCTTTTTCTCCATTTTACTTGATTATCAGGCTAGCTGCATAGGGAAAGTGTTGAGGATATGATTGTACCTTAGGCTTAATTATAAGCCTAAGTTATTATTTTATTATTATTTCATATTTCTTGCACTTTGTATTCATGTGAGGCATAGTATGCCCATGTTGAAAATAGGTTGTTATTTATTGGATGTTTAGTTAGATTGTTAGAGTTATCCTTTATCTTCTAGCAGTTAGTTGACATCCTTGTTTTAGAAAATTGTTATCTATTAGTTAAGTGGTTGGCCATGTTTGGAAAATTATTACAACCACTTAACCTACATGATTTAATTGTAGCATTCTATATTTCATTACACTCATAAATAAATTAACTTCACGTTTGAGTTCCATATCAGTGGTAATAAGAGCCGAAGGATAAATTTTTGCAATAAGGAGGCCAAATTTGCGACTTCATTGCTAGGTGTCTAGTTGGGTTTTGTAGCTAGTACATCATATTTGATAGGTGCTTGTGTGAAATTGTCTTGAGGCCAGCTAGAACATCATTTTTTTGAAGATTCGAAGGTGGTAGAGGGTAGAATTTACCCTTGCATCGAATACCCCTGGCAGAAACCAAAGGGTAAAACTAACTTACTATGAGGAAGGCAAGAAAAATTCATCATTTTTGGATAAATTTATGTTTGCCTTGAAGATCCGAAGGAAGGATATATTTGAAGGGCAGTTGCACATATTTTGAGGCTAATTTTTGGTCAAGTGGAATTTTCGGCACTTCTTATCGAGAGCACACCAGGGTTGAGAAGAAAAGACTATTTTAAGTTTTGAAAACTTGTTAAAAATATTAAAATATGTAAAAATATTTTTTTTTGAAGGAGTTGGAGGCACTAAAATTCCTCCTTCCCCTCCCTTTTATTCCTGTTCTTTTATCTATTGACCAGCTACCCTTCTTGTTGACCGAAAATAGACCGGGTAAGGCACCTTGCCCCAGCCCCCCCAAACCCACCCTTATTCCTCCACTTTGTTCTTCTTTCCCTCCTATTTTTTGTCCCTCTCCCCTGGTTGTTGCTCCCCTCCCCACACTATAGGTAGTGTGCCAACCTATTACAAGTGATACCAATGGGAGGTTGACGTCACCCTAGCAGTGCTTGGTCAGCACAAATAACGACCACTTCAACTGACCAAGAGGAATATCCCTCTATATTAGAGCACACAATGCATCAGACTGTAGGTGCTAAAACACCATCAAGAGGCACATAGAAACCCATAGATCACAGTCAATGAAAAGAACACAGAAAATGAACGAAAATAAAAAATTTAAAAAAATTACACCACACCTAAGGTTTATCAATTGACCAATAAGGGATCAAGAATTAAAAATCTAATACCCTCCTTGTCAACACACAACACGTGAAAGTTGTGGAACAGATGAAGAATCTTAAAAAGGACCAATCAGATATCTGAAACCCTCGATGCCCATTTTTTGGCATGAATTTCATGATTAAGGATGGGTTCCAATGATCGTAGAAATTCTAGGTAGTGTTGGCATTTTATGGCCTTTGTTTTATGGAATTAGAAGATCTCACGATTAGTTCATGGTAGGATCTAGTTAATGTAGTTCTCAACAAATTTCTTGGCATTTTTTGGTAGAAAATAAAATGATGAATTCATTTTTTAGATGTCATTCCTCGTTTTCTAAGCCTCACATCATGGATGCTAAAAATCATTGGGAGGACTCTGATTTTCATAAATATAATCATCTATTTTACCAGCCTCCCTAATGAGATTTCGAAGACCACAAAACCATTATTAGAAAATGATGAATTATGATGACACGTTGGATTTAAAACTTTGGTGGTTTTCAAGTGTTTGGTCATTTCATCGATCATTTAGTGGATGATGTGAGCAAGCATTCAAAAAGTGTTTGGGACAATTGTCCCACATCGTTCCTACTAAGAGTGAAGGAAGACTTAAAAGTGCTAAGGTACTATAACCTTAGTGACCACCTTACGGTGGTCACCAAATGTTTGCATTCGTGTGCAGCCCCACAATGCTAGTTGTTGGGTGTCATGCTTTCGAGGAGCCATTTGGGGTGGTTGAATTACCCACAATGTTGGTTGGTTGGAGTGCATAGCTCCCAAGGGGTATTTAAAGGTGGTTGTTGCCTCCTATATGTGGCAGTTGCTATGTTTACTAAGGTTGACCTTCATTTGAGAATTCTGTATTGTTGACCAACCGTTGTGGTGGGGATACACATTGATTTCAGATAATTTGACCTGCTTAGTTGACCATTGACAAATCTGACCCACCAAATTTTACTGGTGGAAATATTTTTTTATCGCCAAAAAGGGAAAATTTAAAACTTTTTGAACCGTTGGAGGACTGTTTGAACATTCAAATTCAAATTTTTGGGTGCCAAAGGTGAATTTTCCATTTTTTTCTCGCCTTAAAGTCAATTTATTTTTACCTCCAAAGCTGATTTTGTAATATAGGGCTAAATTCCTTTATTTTAATGCTATTATTTTTTTACCCATTGTAAATTTGAAGGGTAAATTATATTTTTAATTGCACAAATTGTGTAAAATTGAAGTACTAAATATCCCACTTTTGAATGATGGAAGGTAAATTTTTGTAAAAATCTAGGCAAATTTGTGCATTAGGAAAACCATCAAATTTGTTCCTAAGAGCCTAGATAGTTCTTGCAAATATTTTGTAATCCTCCTAGTCTGGTATATACACGTAAGCACATGGCTACATACCTCAAATCAAACATGGAAAACATTATTGTTGTAGTAGATATTTTGATAGATAAAGTGAAAGATATTATTGTCCAATTGACTCCTAGTGATGTCAAAATTCATAACAACAATGCCAACAAAGAAAAATGTGAGGTCAAATTCTATGACGGATCAAGGTATCCTGATGTATTGTCTACATAGATTTTAGATATGCAAACTTGGTTTGCTTATGTTGAAATTCCTAAATATGACCAAGTTGCCTTTGCTATAGTAAAACTCATAGGCTTAAAAAATGTTTTAATTATAGAAATACAAAGCCATAATGCTGCCATGACTTGGAAAGATTTGATCCAAATTATGAAAATACATTTTTCCCACCAAATTACCAAAGTGACCTCACGACCAAGTGCTATAGATTGAGGTAAGCCTATAGTATGTCAGTTGTTGAATACATTTTTCAATTCAATAGGCTCAGGGTGCTTCTTGGTGTGAAATATTCAGAAAATAATTTGATTAACAAGTTCATGTGTGGATTGTAAGATCAACTTTTTAGGGAAATCAAGTTCAATGATTTCCTCACTTTGGATGTGGTATTCAAGCATGTCATTCTAGCAGAGGATAAAGTTGGTGCCTCTTATAGATCTCGTTAGGAAAATAGTTTTGAAGGCATGAATCAACATCAATAAAAGGTGAAGATCACATCTCATGCTTCCCCTCATTATTCTTCTTCTCTCACTTCTCCTAAAGCACATTCTTCTTATTCTCACTCTAAATATCCTTCTTATTAAATGTATTACAATTATTTTAAAAAGGATTGTCATGTCAAGTACAAATGCTTTACTTTTGAAAGAATGAAGAATAATTCCCTAATTGTACAACCTACATATGAGGAACCACAAGATGATCCTATTGTGACTACAGATACAAAAGAATAATATCTTGTTTTAAAGGGTAAACTACACAAAGTTACCCTCATGATGAATGTTTTGACACAAGGGGATCATGACCATTTTTTTGTCACTAGAGCCCACCTTACACATGATTTTTATGTGGATTGTATCATAGATAATGACTCATAGAATAATATCATCGTGAGGTCCGTTGTTGAGAATTTGAAGCTTCCCATAAAGTCTCATCACCAACCATATGCACTTGGGTGGAAGGATGTAGACTCCACATCTAGCATCACACACACTTGCACCTTGAATTTTATTTTTGATGATAATTTTATAGATAAAGTAAGATGTGATATCACTAAGATGGATTTTTGTGGACTATTTCTTAGTAAATCCTATCAATTTGATAGGAATGCAATATATCATGCTAAAAAGAACACATACACTTTGTATTTGCATGATAAAACCTATTTGATACAAAGCACTACACCCACATAAAATTTGATGCTAAGTTGTAGGTAAGTTTGTAAGCCATTAATTCAAGCACTTATTTTGGCTCCTACTTGCATAAGTCCCACACAAGAGAAATAACAAGCACCATCAAAGACTCATGATAAAGAAGAAGCTTCACTTCCACAAATTGAACAATCACAAGATCTCGTGGTTAAGGAACCCATAATTCTCACTCATGATAAAGATACCAACCATTCCATTGGCATAATTTTAGGTACACCTAATAACACACAACCACTTGCTCCATAGAAGTTACCTTTGGCTTTGACCTCTTCCACCATTGCACATACAAAGGAGTAAGCTAAGGTCACTTCCTTCATTTAGTACCAATAGAGCCTTTAGGGTAAGATAACATAGGACTTGCAGAAGACTCAATAGGAGAAACAACAAGTGATGCACAAGCATCACAGTCCTCACTCATCTCAGGTTGGAGACAGATTTTGGCATCCTTTGGATACGCGATAATTTCAAGAGATACCATATCAGGATCCTCATTTGGTACCTAAACCTGTCATCAATTATACATCAACAATGGCACCTAATCGTCATATTTCAATCACTAGAGATAAATTTTTTGAGATGAAGACTCATCACACTCGATAGGGTTATTCCACTTCTTACCTTGTCATCCACTACGATCACTTTCCACACATGGCTTTCTAGATTCCTCACCATCATATGGCCCATGATTTTCCATATTTTTTGAGAGCATTGGGATCCAATGCTTCTATGGTTGGGAGGAGTTTTCATGATATGATTGTATCTTAGGCTTAATTATAAGCCTAACTTATTATTTTATTATTATTTCCTATTTCTTGCACTTTGTATTCACGTGATATGCCCATGTTGGAAATAGGTTGTTATTTATTAGATGTTTATTTAGACTGTTATAGTTGTCCTTTATATTCTAGTAGTTAGTTGACATCCTTATTTTAGCATATTTTTATCTATTAGTTAAGTGGTTGGCCATGTTTGGAAAAAATTTACAACCACTTAACCTACATGATTTCATTGTAGCATTATATATTTCATTGCACTCATGAATAAATCATCTTCATGTTTGAGTTCCATATCAGGAAGGCATATGATGGAGAAGTATCTAGACTAATTTAGATTCTTTAACAAGTGATTATGGTTGAAAGAGATACGTCTAGGGCCTTTTGTCTTCTATCAGGATTTTTTGCTTAGCTAAAACCTAAGTTCAAGCTATTTGTATTAGTTCTTTTTGCCTCCTTATTGATGTCAACTATCTCAAATGTCTATCCCTTCTCTCTTCATACTTACCTACTTTCTAGAAATGAGAAAATGGTACAATATCAAGTGCCAAATATTTTTAGCTCCTATTATTATGTTAACTTCTCAAAATTTTGGACCTCACCTATGTTAGGTTCTGTACCTTAGAAAAATTTTGCATTGATCATCGAGGCAACATATCAGATGTAAAAGTTTTATTGCTCTTATGCTTACATTAGCCATCCTAAAATATGACCAGTTTTTATGCCTTAGCAAAGTTTTTTGATTTGGGCTTCCTTTGTGCAAATTTTTTTTATGCTCTAGGATGACATCAACACCACAAACGTTTGGCCTCGATATTTTACATAGTTAATTTTTTGAGTCTAGCCCATTGTTGCATCAAACATTTTTGTTTCTTAGAGTGACATAAATGCTCTCAAAATTTTGGCATCTATATTCCAAACTTAGCTAAATTTGTATCTGATGTTATTGTAAAATTCTAGACTCTCTTGCCTTAGACAAAGTTTTAGGCCCAACAAGTTGGCTTGTGCATATGACTACCTTTCTACTTAGAAAATATTTTATGTAGTAATGCTATCTATGTGCACAATTTGTTAACCCACAAGTACTAGGTACACACCCAATAAGATAGAATGTAATAGATCAAACATTTTGAATTTTACAAATACTAGATCTTCCAAGATTGATGTAAATATTACTTTTATGTACATAATATGAGATGGATGTGGTTGAAGGGATTGGACCACTGGGATAAAATTTCCATGATGGGATTAGGAGGAGCCTAGGAAAGACTAAAATCTGACATTAGGGAGGAGAGGACAATTGAGGTTAACATGCAAGCCAAAAAGAGGTAGGGGGATCGATTCCCAATCATAATGGCACACATAACATCTATTGGCAAGGACTAATCCATAGTGAGATAGGTTATCTAAGGTTAAGACTCTGTTCTACACAACAAGCCAAAAAAAAAGGTAACTTTGGGAATGAGGTGGTGAAGCTAGATGAGATCAGTTGGAAACTAGTTTTGTAAAGGTTCTTCTTGGAGGAAGTAGGTAGATTTGACATTAAAAAGGTTATGATCAGTGGCTTCCCAAAGAACATAATCCTGAGATGGGTTAGACGGGATAATAAAGGTTATGAGCAAGTATGATAGGACTTTGTAATCTTTAGTATAACTAGGGATATCATCAGATGAAAGAATAGTTTTCCATGAAGGACGTTGGTTGTCATAGGAAATGAAGTTGGAAACAAAATCCCGAATAGACCGATCAAGAAGAGGCTTTAGGAGATAAACCTTAGGATAATTGATGAGAATATGGTCTGAGATCCACAGGTATTCCCAAAATCAAATGAGGTTGTCATTCTCCAATTGCCAATTGAGACCTTTGGTGAGGATGCTTCTGGTATGGGACACTACATTCCAAAATGTTGATCCATCAGAAAAGATAGAGTCTATAAAGAAAGAACAGTGGTAGAGGTATTTGCTTTAGACAATATCAACCCACAAGGTTTTAGAGTCAGACAAGATTTGCCATCCCTGTTTGCATAATAAATCCATGTTCATTTTGGACACTTTTCTAAAACCTAGGCCCCCGTGAACCTTCCTTGCACAAACTCTGTCTAATGCTACCATAGGAAATCTACGTTTATTTTTTGGCCCTGATAAAAGAAACTGTTTCTAAATTTATTTAATTTTATGGAAGACTTATTTGAGAACCTTAAAGACCGACATGAAGAAAACCAGATGCTTTGGAGGTAGGCTTGGAATAAAGTCATTTTGGCTACTTGACTGAGGAAAGTACCTTTCCACCCTGCCAAATTTTGTATGATGCACTGAATGACACCATTCCACATTGACTTTGTTGGTTTACTTTAAAAGAGAGGAATTCTAAGGTAGGTGGCTAGCATATTTGCAATGTTGCATCCTAGAACATGAGATATTTTGTGCTGCCTTCCTTGAGGAGTATTGATGAAATACAAGTTTCTCTTAGTGAAGTTGATTATTTGACATGCAACCTCTTCATAATAATTAAGGATGTGTTTTATGACATGAGCTTCAGGAAAAGAGGATTGGATGGCCAAGATAGTATCGTCCATGAATTACTGGTGAGAAAGTGAAATGAGACTAGAATAGGCTTTTATTCTAGAAATAGACCCATTAGCACACACTGCCTTGAGAGCTTACCCTAAGGATTTAGCAAGGATGATAAAAATGAATGGTGACATGGTATTGCCTTACATCAATCCCTTGTGGCCTTTAAAATAGCCAACTGAAGAGCCATTGACAAGGATAAAAAACTAGGTTGTGCTAAGGTATTCCTTGGTGAGTCTAATCCAGTCCTCATGGAACCAAAATTTGGAGAAGACAACCAAAATAAAATCCTAGGAAACTTGGTCAAAGGCTTTATTCATGTCCAATTTGAAAAAAAAAACTTATCTTTTTTATTTTAGAGATGGAGTGGATTAGCTCATGAATGGTGATGATACCATCAGTAATATACCGCTCTTGAAAATATCTCCCTTGGCACGAGTCTATAATTTGGGGAAGAATTTCCTTTAGGCGATTGACCATCATTTTGGTAAGAATTTTATAAATGACATTGAAAATACTGATGAGATGGTAGTCTGAGAGGGAATGGGATTCCTAAGACTTTGGAAAAAGGGCCAAGAAAATAAAATTGATATATTTAGGTAGGGATATGGTGCTCTATATTTCCTGAATAGCAGTAGTGATTTCAGGACCTATGATATCCCAGAAGTTCTGAAAAACCTTGGGGGAAACCCATATAAGATAGGATATTTATCGAGGGACATTGAGAATAGAGTGTCTCTTATTTCATCCTAGGAAAAAGGCCTGATAAGTTTGGTGTTGAAAGTAGAGGGGATAATTCTAGGGATGTGGTGAAGAAGGGATTATGAAATAGAGGGAGGACATTGGTGGGAAGACCCAAGGAGATCCTGGAAGTGCTCCACATATTCAACCTTGATCTCTAGAATGTCAATGGTTATGGCTCCATTTATTTTGTGAAGTTCTCTAATTATGTTGGAGCTTTGATGTCTGAGGGTGGATGCATGGAAGAAATTGGTATTGGAATCTCTAGATTTCATCCATAAAGCCCCTAGATTTCTACCTCCACAATATCTCTTCTTTGACTAGGATGTTGTGGAATTTAGAAATAAGAGATTTTTTGTTGACCCTCAAGTCCTAAGAAGGAGCATTCACCTAGATTTGAATATCCTGAGGAGGAGCACTTGCTTGAATCTACCTTTTAACTTCGTTGAGCTTGCTGATAATAACCTATTTTATTTCAAAAATATTCCTAAAGATTTCTTTGTTACAAAGTTTGAGCTTCTCCTTTATGCAACATATTTTCTTAGCCACTTGAGCCATGCAAGAACCATCAAATTCTTGAGGCCACCATTCAATGATTTGGTTTATGATATCAGGATGTTGGAGCCACATGGATTCAAACCAAAAAGAAGATATGAAATATGAAGCTAGACATAAATCCCCAAAGATGAGTGGACTATGATTATAAGTAATCTTAGGAAGGGAAAAAAGGGTAGCATCACCCAGGAGGGGAATGACTTCCTTGGAAATGAGAACCCTATCAATATGGATTTGAATGAGACTTTCACCATCTCTTATATTGCTCCAAGTAAAAATGTTGCCCTTGAGTTCCACATCCATAAGCTCATTGTTATTAATGAAGTCAACAAATACCTCATAATATTTGTGTGTAATGGGATTCCTTCCAATATTATATGTGGGATAGATAGAATTTTTTAATTCCCTTGCAAGTATCCGGGATTTATTTGGGAAGGCTATCCTCATCTGCATAAAAGAAATCCAGAATGCTAATCGATATGAAGGGATGTTGGGTGTATAGACGTTAGATAAAACCCGTCTAAAACCTGAGTCCTTACAATGAAAGAGAATGTTGGTAATATGATCAAAAGAAGAAATAAGTCTTTCTTAAAACTGGGTGGGATTCCACAAACACAAGAGGTCTCCAAAAGAACCTTGTGTACGACTAACAATGAAGTTGAAGACTTTCTAGAGGGAACTAGCTATTCTTTAGTTTTTATTTGATTCAATCTTCGTCTCTTGCAAAAGGATGATATTGGGCCTATAATAATATCTCATAGAATAAATTACCCATTGCTTGGTGGACCCATTGAGACCTATCAAATTGCATGAGAGGACCTTATTTTGAGAGATTTGGAAGTTGTTCTGCACCCCCCTCTCCCAAGAGGCTAGGGTTTGGATAACTTTCCTTCTTTGGATAATGGAGCTTCAGCCATGTTTGGGTTGGAAGACACTAGCATGGTCTGGATGCTACTAGTAATGTCATATTCAATTTCCTTTCTCCTTTTATCATGAGCAGAGGGATACCCTTTCTTCTTGTCAAAACCAAAATTAACCTTCCTTACATAAGGTGAGTAGGAAATATGGCCTTGGACAAGGCAATCAAGGGTCTTGGAAGGGCAGATAAAAAAACTTAGAGGAGGATTGGATGGTCCTCATCTGGAAGGAGAAAGGGGAGCGTTCACAGGGCTATATTGAGAGGGAGGGCACAAAATATCATTATTAGAAGGGGATAGGAGGGGGTTAGGATCTAAAACACGTTGCACAATATGGGACTTAGGGGATAGGATGAGAAAGAAAAAATGGGGAGAGGTCCCTAATAAATCATTCACATATTCTTCAATAAGGATGCTAAAAATATTTGAATCAGCAAAATATAAACTTACCTTATTGAGATT
This sequence comes from Wollemia nobilis, assembly GCA_028583015.1. NCBI lineage: Eukaryota > Viridiplantae > Streptophyta > Pinopsida > Araucariales > Araucariaceae > Wollemia > Wollemia nobilis. Next base: position 121,052 of record JAQPPZ010008290.1, read on the forward strand.
CAGGTTAGCCTCTAGGATAGAAGGAGGCTTCATTACTTCATCTATCGAAATAAGAACGATGAATGACTTTGAAGTTGGCTCATCCAAAGGAAGAGAGGGAAGTTTACTACTACTTGAAGTAGTCACAATGAGAGAGCCTGATATGGTATCGAAGATAGGAGCCTTCTAAGGATTTTTTGGTAGGCCACGATCCTTTATGGAATATGTCTTAAGAGTCAGACAATGGGATCGAAGGTGACCCTAATACTTGTAATGGATGTAGAAAGAAGGTTTGTTTTCATATTCAAAGGCTTGCTTCCACCTAAGGAGTCAACGACAAGATCAATGAAAGTGGTAAGTTCATAGTCTAAATTGACATTAACACAGAAGTGGGTATAGTTCATACGAGATTGAGCTTTGGAAGTTGGATCGATGGTGATAAGATCTCCAACAAACTCTGCAATGCTTATTAGAATCTCCCAGAACTAAACAAGAAGGCCTAGTAGTCTGGCCCAAATGGATGTAAGGTTGATGCTATGGGTTTCTGGGTTGAATTTGGGATCCCATATATTTTTTTTTTTTGGTAAATAAAAGTCTTCATTAATTACCAAATTTTGGAACAAAAATATATACAATATCCAGCTTGAGATTGTAGATCCTAGTCATCCTTGAAACTTTCTTACCAAAAATAGACTTCTACTCCTAAAGAACTAGGGTCCTCCAGTGAGGATGTGACTTGTGTCACCAGGGTTATTCAACCTAATCAGGAAGAAACCCCTAGTGAGAGAAACAATTTCCATGTGTTTGTTGGATCACCATTTAGTAAAAGCCCATTTGCATATGGACTCCATGTCTGGTCTTGAGCCCAAAAAATTCCCTACCAAGGAAAGGAAATTTTTTGGAAATGATAACCATTCCATTCAATTCCATGTTTCATGCATAATAAAAAGAGTGATCAAAATAAATGTTATGATAAGTATGGATGAGGATTTGACCCTCAGATTTTAAATTAAATACATTTCATACATGATTTTTATTCCTATTAAATCAATCACAATATTACTATAATAATATTATTGTTGGTTAATATTACTAGATATTTGATTTAGTTATTAAATGTCATTAGCTCAAGTGTTAAAAATATGGACTCTAATGGGGAAACCCAAGTTCAAATTTCACTATGTGGTATAGTACTACTATGTGGTTTTTTGAAATACCATGATAACATGGTTATGATGTAATATGGGTGTGACCCATTTCAATATCATATAATCAACTTTTGGTCAATGGTGTTTGAAGCAAATGGTCATGATTAAAATATTTTCAAGTTATAATATAAGGTTTCAATCCCACAAGTCAAACTTAATATTTTCATCAAATAAAATTCTATCAAATGATATTAGCTCAATTGATTAAATTCCTTATCTTCCAAGGAGGATATCCAAGTTTGAATCTTGCCAAGTGATACTTGTATAATACCAAACCATTATAATACCACTATGTGGTCATGATGTAATACAAATGGGGATTTTATCAATCCCATTCATATCCAATTTAAATAAATATTCTATGTAATCTTAGATTATATAAATTCCATATATGTTATAATAAAAATCATAATAATAGCACTTCAAGTAATATTTTATGCATGGACACACTATATATACACACGAGTGCACACACAAAGACACACATATACAATATTGAAATAAAATTCACCCATATTCCATCGTGACTATCTTATTATAATATTAAAATAAACTAAATAGAGCATTTTTGAAATTACACATATATTACTTGACAATATTTGATCTAGGGTTTTACATTTAAAGTCCATGTTTCCAAGCAATTGAATTCATGGCATTTTCCCCTATGGTATTATAATTTTTTCTTAGGACATGAAATTCCTCAATACCCTCCACTAGCTCCAAATCCATTGGTTTATGGATACAAAAATATCAAAATATACTTTTTTTAATAATATATATGGAGCTTCTATTGGGGTTCAAACCAATCAAAATATCAAAATATTATAATTATTGTGAGGTCAATTAAACCACATCCAACTTGCCATTTTATGAAATATATTTTTCATTTCCTTTTCTATCAAATATATTCTTCATCTTCCAAAAGTGCTATATTTTTGCAATCAATTTTTTGATGTCATTTTTGTTTAAAGATAAAATCTACCTCAACAATTTGCCTTCTAAAACTTGAATTTTACCAAAGCCAAGATCAATAGCGTACTTGGAAAAATTATCTACTACCTAATTTTCCTCTCCATAAATATGCTCATATTTCTAAAAGATTACCTCCAATAATAGATGATGAACATCAACAATAATATTATTTTTAATCTAATACCCACATCCATTTTGGTTGATAACATTAATTATAATTTGTTGATTCCCCTCAATTGAGATATATTTCCATTATTTTTCAATTGTAATTTCAATCCTTGTAATAAGTTCCCTAGCCTCTACATAGTTAGTTGATTTTTCATATGATAATAAATAAGTGGGAGAATTTTACCTTTATTATTTCCAAAAACAGCATCTCCACTAAATTTTTACAAATTTTCTTTGGAAGCACCATCAAAATTAATATTGATAAACCTAATTCTTGTACATTTCCATTTTACCATAAATTAAAGCTAATTATTTATTTTAATGCCATTGTCACAAATAACTCTTCCATATACATTCAAATAACCAATTGGAGAGCACCTACTTTTTCCACACTTGAGACTTCTCATGATGAGCACCATGTCTCTAAGAATTCTACAAGAGAGGTAATATTATAATTCTAAACATGGGCATGATTTTAATATTTATATTTAAAAATTATGTTATTATTTTCAAGCCATAAATTCCAACAAGTAATGGTGGAACCAATCCTCCACAAAATATATAATTCTTTGAAATAATTAATCTAATATTTCATCAACTCTTTCGTTGTTAATAGAGCTACCCTAAATATTCTCATATTTTTGAAAATGTAACCTTAAACGGTGTGAGTAAAGGGACAATGAAGAAGGAAATGAAATAATATTTCCAAATCCTTCACACAAGGCATGTATAAAATGTTCATGATATCGAAGGAGCGAAACGTTCATCAATGGTCTCCTCCCTTCTCAGCCCCCTGTCTTAAGTGCCTTTGAAAATTCTTGCTCCCTAATATGTTGTGGGGTGTTTGGAAGGAGCAAAATGCTCGATCTTTCAAGATCTGCAAAAGGCATATCTCTTTTATGTCAGTTTAAAAATTCTTTGGTGTTTGGTTGACACTATCTCTTATGTGTTCCTCGAGCCTAAGAAAATTCACTTTAAATGCTCTCCTAATAAATATTTATTGAAGGATATTTTAGGCTTATCTTGGATTGCTCCTGGTCCTTTGGTTTCCAATCTGAGAAATTTCGTTAGGTGGTCCTCCCTCCCAATGGTTCGCTCAAATTAAATTTTTATGGTGCTTAAAAAGGTAATCCTTGGATTGCTGGTGTAGAGGATTAATTAAAAACTACAAGGGTGATCTAGTGGCAACATATTCTGAACACTTATCCTATCAATATTCCTTGTTCATAGAAGCTATAGTTACATTTCAAGGTATAATTATGTTGGTAGAGTTGGGGATCTAGTATGCAGTTATTGAAGGATATTCGATGAATGTCATTAATATTCTCAATGGCACAATATCTCCTATTTTGAAGGTGGTGAATATGATGTGGGAATCGATAAGATTTATTAATATTCTTAGGCAAGTTGATATTAGACATATTTTGAGAGAAGATAACTCATTAGCTGATTTTATGGCCAATCTCAGTACTAGTCAGTTGGGATTTTCTATATGGAGAAGTGACTTTCCTAAAGGCCTCATTAATAATTTTCATGATGATCGATCTTAATGTTTGTCAAAGTATCAATCATCATTCAAATTTTAATTGTTTGATCATCACCCTCTATGTGTGTGAGGTTCTTAACAACTATTTGGGGTCTTTTTGGTACTATCCTTCCTTATTCCTAGAATCATGATAGTTGGTGGTGTCTATTTCAAGTTTAAATTCAAATTTCTTTCTTGGGTGTGTTGGTTGGATGGTCGTAGATCCTTATGATATACAAAATAGCTACATCATTTTGCAAACTCCCCTTGGTTGAATGAGCCAATGGTTGTTTTAGGACCATGGTGTTGTGATTAGTGCCTTCTTGTGGTTCTTTGACCTCCATGTATCAAATACCTTGGCTGGTGATATCTATTACTCCTTGTGCTTCGCTATCCATTTGAGGGAGGAGTGGTTTTTGGATGGGGGTATTCCTTTTTTGAGGAAGGTCTTTCTATTCTAGATGTTTTTCCTTAGCTTCTAGGTTTGGTTTTTTTGAGTAGACTCAGTGGTTGGAAGGCAAGAAGATATATGTATGTCTTGATCATTCTTGCTACCAATGTTAGCCTTGGAAATCATAAAATGTTTTGTGACCTATTAGAGTTGACTTATCTGATGCTTTGGAATAATCCTTTACTTGATTATGTTGTGTGGTGTTGTTGGTTTTTCATGGGTTGGGTTTTTCCTCACCTATTTTTATTTGGACTAGCTCCATTGAGTTTTCTTTATCGATTTATCTTTGTAAAGGTGATGTGGTATCCTTGTTGGGTGAGTGGGTGTTTGATCTATTTCTTCTTGTTTATTGTCAGCATGGGTAAAGCGAAGATCTATAGTTCTAAATACCATTAGTTAAAGCTATGTTTAGAATCTACTTCACTAAATGTGGATGAGAAAGTTAAATTAATATTTAAGGAGAGTGGGCTTCTAATATGTGTCCAAAAGTTTCATGGATACAATTTAAATCATTTGAGATGGATGGTTTATTCTTGGAATGATGGTTGCGTTAAAGTGGATAATTAGACCTTTGAGGTCTTGGTTGAGTCGATTAGCAGGACCACTGGTCTACCACTAGATGGTGCTTGCCACAATAGAGAGAAGAACTCTCTTCTCAAGGAGATTATTTTTTTGGGGGGGAGGATGAGTTTCTCCCAAAGGTTCAAAATGGGCTTAGTGTAAAGGCTTTTATCCCTCCTTGGGATAAAGTGATAAGAGTCATCATGGATTACTTCACCCTTGACCTAACTTATGATGTTAGAAGGAGATTCCATACCATGTTTTTGAACCATATTAGGTGTCACATTTGGATGAACATCCTCTTATTTATTTTCTAGTCCATAAAAAATTCAATGACAAATGTACAAAGGGTTAAAGGTTTTAATCCTATTCATTAGGGTCTTGCCTTGCTGGTGTTCAAACAGTTTGTTAGTGAACAAGGCTTGGTGGTGGAATATATCTTGAAGTCTATTGAATGTCATCCAATTATAGAGCCTTTTGCTCTTAAGGAGGAGTCAACAGGGTCCAGTGATCTCTATATTATTGAATATTTATTCTCTTATTCAAAGGGTCTGGAGAAGATAAAATTTCTAGGATGATCCATATTTCTACTTGTGGTATCAAGGGAAAGGCTCTATCGTTTTGGGTGCTGATAATAAATTCTTTGGATATGTCTTTGAAGGAGGCTCATATCTTCGACAGTGTTGAAGATGGTCTATTTTCTATTATTAATGCGAGAGGAAGTTCAACAAGGAAGTCTAAATGACTTTCAGATAAGCTAGCCAATAATGATGATTCTCAATTCTTTGTGAATCAATTGGATTCTAAACTTCTACCCAAATATTTTCATAAGAAAAAAATAGTTAATGAGATTTATTCACCTAGTTTTGCTCATGAGGATTCATCTATCACCATTCATAATTTGAAGATAATAGAAATCAAACATCATCTCATTATCGGGTCTCTTAAAATTGTTGTAGATTATACCGAGGAAGTGACTCATATGGTGAGAGAAACTATTCAAAACTTGGATTCGGTTACAAAATTTTAGAACTAGCTCATTTTTGGATTTGTGTTGGGTTTGGGAGTTTATTTTTATTTTTATCTATTTTTCTTGTTCGTTGTGCTTGGGATATTTATGTTTATTCCTAAGCTTCATAGGTTGTTTTAGTTCTTAGTTTTTTTCTCCTTGGGTAGAGTTGATGTTCAATATTGTGGGGTCCTTTCAAAACCCTCTTTTTTTAATAATACCAAAAAAAAAAGGTTCATGATATCCTCTTCTTTGTATACTCTCTTTTGCAAGAATCTTATGTTGAACTACTTTTAATTATTAATTTTTAATATTTAGTGAGATTATAAATAATACACTATTAAAGTAAATTTAAAATAATTAAAAGACTTTCCTTAATATAAAATTAATTACAAGTAAGAAATAATAATTAAATAATAAAAATAAACACTTTTAAATATAAAGTGGTTTTTCATAAAATAAACCTAAATAAGAATTGTGAAGTTATAAGAGGAGATGGAAAAAACAAATTTACTCATTCATTTAAAATTGTTATATATATATATATATATATATATATGTGTGTGTGTGTGTGTGAAAAATATAAATTGTTCTTGATATATATATATATATATATATATATATATATATATATATATATATATATAATCATATTTTCATTCTAAATTAAAAATAGGAGAGAGTTGATAACTTAAAATTTGGAAAAAACAAGTAAGAACAAAGAAGCAAGAGTAAGAGCAACAAGGAGATATCCTACCATTTGAAGAATATTTAGGTAAATTAAAAAAACTAAATGATTAATTTTAAGAAAAACTAGCTAGCATGGTAAGAAAGTCATTAATTAATGTTTTAATTGGAAGAAAATATATCCTAGTCCTAAACAAGAGGAAAGGGGAATCTATAGAAAACCCTATCAAAATAACAGATGTTAGATGTTATATATAGGAGATGATTATCAAGGATGAGATAATTGAGCATGATAAAATGGTTCTTAAATGTAAAGGGTTAATATGTGAGCTCCATGGGTATTAACCATGTTTTTGGAAGATTCATAATTTCATGAATTTGAAGTGGGGATTTAATCCAAATTAGTTCATGAATTTTATTCTAAGGATATTTCTCCTTATCACCTCCTTCAATAGAAAAATGAAGGGTAAAAATGGTTCATAGCCCATGATTTAATGGGAGAAATGTATTGTATTTAAGACGATGGAGTGAGAATTTTTCTATGGAGAATACAACAAGGCATAGGATAATTGTATGGTGGATATATTTTAAAATTATCTAATTATGTTGGGAAAGTTATGCTTTAGAGGTATGCACTATAATGTGTCACAAAAAATATTTCATTAATCCATGAAATGTTAAATAAAAAATAATCAATGAAGAAAATATTAATTTAAAAGAATAAAAAAATATATGAATGACAAAAAGTCTAGATATAAGTAGAATACAAAGCTTTTGTGTAGTAGATTTGGCATCAATAAAATACCTAAACCTACATGTTATAATTTATACTTTACAATGTGTGTGTTATATTTCCTATATATCTATATCTAAGGCACTGATTCAATTTCTTAAAGGAGTTGGGATTACTTTAAGAGTCAACATTTTGTGAAGAATACTATTATATATATGTGTGTGTGTGTGTGTGAAATTAAAATTACAAGATTCTTGTGATACAACTCATGCTTTTACATGTATTATTTTAGCACTATTTTGAAGGGGCTAGCAATACTATCCAATAAATAGTGTGATTCTTAGAACAATTTTGTGAATAAAAGGTCTATGCTAGATATGCTATATTTTTCATTCATAGAAATTAGCTTGAAAAGAGTTGACATGTTATAAACCTTATTATTCTTCAATCAATTTTTATTAATAGGCTTGGGTCTAGAATATCATTTATGAGAAGGATGTGTTGATGCTAATTGATATTAAGGTGCTATTATTAATGGTGGGACCAAGGTGCAAAGTGTTATCTTTATGTAAGAATTTTTTACAACTTGAATTAAGTGTACAAAATAATTTGAGTGAACCCTACTCAACATTCCACTCAAATAAAATGATAGTGTTAGGTAATTTAGAATATCTATATCTTTTATGTTCTAGTATTTTTATTTTTCTATCGTAAGAGTGTGGTGCATTTTATTAAAGAAAAATTCTCTTATGAGTTATTACATCATAGCCCATGTGAGAAGACAAGTGATATAACCACCCTTCATAAGGCATATGCATGTAGTATAGGATAAAGATAGTTGTAATTTTGGTTGAAGGTTTGTTATACCTCAAATATACATCCTATGTATTTAAATACTTATCACTTATATAATAAAATCATTAAAGTATTAATTTCTAAAATGTGGTACCGGAGACTATAGAAGAAAGAAATAATTATCCTTCTGATCCTCTTCTAGTTTAGACACAGAGAAATCTAAAAGAGCACTCTATTTGAGAAAATAAATTTCAAGTTTGAGAAAAGAAACTTCAAGGGTAAAATTACCCTATATAAAAATTTCACCATGAAGCAAAATTTCACAATAGATTCAAAAGGCAAAACCCTTTAAGCTTGAAAAAGGCTTCAATCTCTTCCAAGAGCAATAAGGTCATAAGCTTGCAAGAAATAACTTGTCTAATTTAGAAAAGAAATAAAAGGGTTCATAAGTCTCCTCTAAAAAATTGCCATTTCAAAATGTCATTAAGGAAGCTACATAAGCTCCTTAAAATTATATAAAGATAAATAATTATAGAATATTTATAAATCATTGCAAGAATAATATCTACACTTCAAATGGTTGAAGCATATTCCAAGAAAAATAATAACTGCATCCCAAAGGAACATGAAATTGAAGAACACAAGCTTATACTGAGAGGGGGGTGAACAGTATAAGACCACTTTTTACTTTTCTTTTCAATTCAATATTATGCAGTGTATAGATAGCAGTATCAATAGCAGTAATCAAAGCAATGCACAAAACACCATCCACAAAAGTGACACAACAATTTACGTGGTTCACCCAATGCGGGCTACTCCACGAAGAAAATATTTTGCTAAAACTTTCTCAATCAATCTCTTGGGAATCCTTCCCAATTACAATGTTTATGGACCTCTATCCAAAGGAGATGTTGATCCCCTAAATCTCAAGTTCGTGGATCTCTTCCATAGGAGAACTCTTTCCCCTTCTGCTCTGGCTAGTGATCTTCTAGAAGACTCTGTCTCTCTGTTGCACTGACTTGTGGATCTCTCTCCACTTGAAGACTCCTCACTCAGATCTATCTTCAATTGTCCTGGCTGTTGGATCTCTATCCACTGAGACTCTGTCCTCTATACTCTATCACCTCCAAAGCTCTATCAATAGGTTCACTCAGAACCTCTTCAAATCTGCTCAATAGGCTCACTCAGAACCTGCTCAAATATGCTCAATAGGCTCACTCAAAACCTGCTCAAATCTGCTCAATAGGCTCACTCAAAACTCTCAATCTCAATATCTCACTCAAGTCACTCAAATCTCAAGTCCAAATATGCTCAACAAGCTCACTCAGAACTTGTCCAAATCTGCTCAATAAGTCCTCTCTAGGACTTGCTCAAATATGCATAGCAAGCTTTCACAAAATCTTACTCAAAATCAGTCCACAAGCCTTCTCAAAGACTTACCTCAAATCACCTCAACAAAATCTCAACTCAATCTCATAGAAGCATAAAGAGAATTGTTAGAGACTCAATATGTTCTATACTCAAATCCCAATCTCAACTCAAATCAATCTCAACTCACAATCTCATAGAAGCATAAAGAGAATTGTTAGAGACTCAATATGTTCTATACTCAAATCCCAATCTCAACTCAAATCAATCTCAACTCAGCAATCTCATAGAAGCATAAAGAGAATTGTTAGAGACTCAATATGTTCTATACTCAAATCCAATTTCTTTCTCAACTCAATTCAAATCAGAATATAGAATAGTTTGTTTTATGGAACTTGAACAACCACTTCACACAATCACTTGACTAGGCTCAAACAACTCTACTCAACCAATCACCACAAGGAACAACTCTTTCTCACAAACCCTAGTCCAAGCATGAATCAACCAACTCAAAATATCTTCAATAATACTCAACAACAACTCTTACATAACAATGATACTCATGTTCTTTTCAGCTCAAGTTCAAGTTCTTTGCACAACAACTCACTCCAACAACAATGCTTATAAAACAAGGTTTTAATCACAACTTTCAAACCAGAAAACCTTGAAGCATTAAACCAACTATTTTTCGAATAGGAAACCATAATCAATCCTTTTCACTCCAATGATATTTCAGAAATCAACCACCCAAATAAAATCAATGGAGAATGTTACTCATACCTTTTTGATGCCTTATGAGTTGTCCACTAAATCTGCCACACTCAACACTTTTCCTTTTTCCAATCTCAACAAGGGTTAGAGATCTTGAGTAATAACACAACAATAAAATAATGTCCAAATAACACCTTATTACTCCTACTTTATTTTAACATCCACCAAAGTTCTTTTTAAAGAAAACCCTTACTCAAAAATAACTTTCACTAAAAGAACTTTATCAATAACCCTTATTACTCCTAATAATTTCAAAAATCACAATTAAAAATTTAACTCCACAACTCAAACAACCACTATAACCTTATTCCTAAGGTTATTCAATACATCAACTATCAAATCACCTTTACCCCTTATCACTCCACCTTAGGCAATAACAAAATAAATAAAAACCTCAATACCTGCCTCGAGGGGAATCGAACCCCCATCCTATCCAACGTGAATGCCCTAGCCATGGCCAAGCTACCGCACGAGCTATGGGCTCATCGTGAAGAAAGAAGCGCCACTCGCTTCTTGTTCTTCTCTCCTTCCACCAAGCAAAAAGGAAATGCGCCTTGAGCGCCTCAACAAAGCCAAAATGATGCTTGCGAGAATCGAACACTTAACCTTCCTGCCACCAACACCTTTGCACAAACCAAGCTGCCACTAGGCCACACTGCCCAACACACTTTGGAAAATGGATGCGGTTAGCTTTCAATATTCGTTGCTTCACAAAACGAAAATAACACGAGCTCTTCCTTCGCAAAAACAAATCGTTAATCTCAATCGAGCAAGGATAATCTTCTTCAAAAAATTTAATGGCATATATATATGCCTTCCCTTAGCTTGGAAACGTTGGCACTTTTGAACCTTCCTTTATGACGTCGGTGAATATTCTTTTAATTTAATTTTAAAATTTAAATTAAAATTTTAAATAAATTAAAATTTAAACTAAATCTTTAAAATTAAATATCTCCATCACTAGGGCACCTTTTTCGATGAAACGAAAAGCCAACTTGGGTTTTAAGAAAAACCCATTTCAAATCTGTCATCCATGGTTTTAAATAAAACCTTTTATTTTTCCTACCTTGGTTTTCACAAAAACCCTTCCTTGCACTTTCACAAAACATAGTGCATGCCATCATAGATCCTTTTGACATCAAATAACCTTTTGACATCAATGACAACATTTTAGCTTAGGGACTCAAAATGTCCAACAATCTCCCCCTTTGTCATTGATGGCAACCCATATCCTTTTACTAAAATCTGACCTTCTTTTCTGCTCCCCCTAGGACTTTGCTCCCCCTGGCTCAATGCTCTCTCAAATATCAAATCTCTCCCCATATCAAAAACTCTCCCCAATATACACAAATCTCTCCCCCTTTGTCATCAATGGCAAAGGGTCACCTTTGGGGCTCGGGGCTAAGAATGAGCCTCTTAGCTTAGCCCCTCCCCCACCTCCTCATGAGGTGGTTAATTCTAGGGTGGGAGTATTTCTACTCCCCGAAAGCACTGCTCTTTACCTTTATCTTTCTCTCTTCCTTTCTGAGTTTTCTGAATCCTCTCACTGTTTCTTTCCAAGCCATCATCCCTGTTTTTGTTATCATTTTTGTTCCTATTCCTGTTCCTATTCTCATCCAAGTTCATGTTCTTGTTCATATTTATGTTCCTGTTCATGCCTACTTCTGGAATATTTGCTCTACACCATCTTGCTATGTGACCATCATTATTGCACTTATAACACTTAATGTTATTATTCCTTGGAGGTGCAAATATCTTAGGATACCTCCTAGTGAAACCATATCCTCTTCTACCATGAATCCTGCAATTCATTGCCTTGTGACCAAACCCATTGCATGAGTAGCAATACCCATGGAAAAGTTATCCTTTCCCATATTCCTATCTTTCATGTGTCCTGCATTGTGAAGCCATATGTCCAAACCTGTGACATGAAAAGCATCTTCCATTGAAGCCTCCTTGTCTTGACCTCATTGGTCTCCTATTCTGATTGTTGTTCCATTTGTATCTTCTTTGTGCATTGTTCCTCTCTTTGTTGAACTCTTTGTTGTCCAACTCATCCTCTGATGTCCCACTTTCACTTAAACTATCTTCTTCTGATGTATCTTCTTCTGAAGTTTCTTCTTCATCAAGACTTGAAGTAGATTCTTTTTCCTATTTCTTTTGAACCTTTCCAAAGCCAAGACCTGTTGAACATGATGTTCGTTGTTGTCCATAGATGAACTTATCCAAGTTCTTAGAGCTATTTGTGAAACTCTTCATCTTGATCTTGGAGTCCTTTAAGTCTTCTTTTAGAGTAGCCACTTCTTGTGCTAACTTCTCACATTCCAAAATATTTGCTTCTAACTTATCCTTGAACTTGCTTGCCTTAGCCTTTGACTTCTCTAAATCCTCTATGAGCAATAACCTTTCTTCATCACATTCTTGAAACTGACTTTCAAGCTTGGAGTGTTGCTTTCTAACCTTCTTTACTATGTCAAGGGCATAGATAAGTTCTCCCTTGAGATCATAGCCATTCTCTACTGAATAATCCTCTATTTTTTTACCTTTGTCCATATTATTTCTTTCTTTTGGCTTGTCTTCTATAGGATCATCTTCTTTATCTTCCAAAGCCATTAGAAGATTCTCATCTGGTCTTTCAAGTGCATCTTCAAAATCATCATCACTGAAACTATAACCATCCCTAGTGCAATCATCTTCAAGATGTCCAAATTTACCACATCTAAAACACTTGAGAATAACTGGAGTCCTTTTCTTAACCGAATATTTCTCTTTAACCATAAATAGGACTTCATCTCTATCATTGTCTGAAAAACTAGCATCACTATCAATTGAGTACTTACTTGCATTTTCTGCATAGTAGCTTCTCTTTTGCCTTTGGAAGAACTTCTTTCCTTATCTGCTTTGTCCATCCTTGCTTTTCTTTTAGTACTTGTGTCTTTATGATTCCCTGTATCTGTGATCCTATTTTTCTTCATCATTGTTGTACTTTGGCTCTTTGCACTCTGTTGCATAATGTCCATACTTTCCACAATTGAAACATTTGATAGATCTTAGATCTATGGGTCTTCTAGAACCTCTATCTCTTCTACCATAATTTGCTTCTTCATCACTAGATGACTCACTGCTTGATTCTATCTTCTTTCCATTTTTATTTTTGTCTACTTTGAAAGTAGCTTCTTTCGAAGGAATAGGATCTTTTGTTCTTATCTCAAAAGTAGTAAGCATGCCAAGCAAAGAATTCCTTATCAAAGAATCACTATCAATTGATGTTTCTATAGCAGAAACCTTTTCACTATACCTTTTTGGAAGAGTCCTCAAGATCTTATCACAAGCATCAGATTCATCAACCTTCATTCCAAGACCTTTCATCTCATGTACAAGTTCATCAACCTTGTTGAGATAGTCACAAATATTTTCATCATCCCTCATTCTTAGGTTCTCAAATTATCCTTTGAGATTTTTGATCTTAGCCATTCTGACTCCTTTATCTCCTTCATATATTTCATGCAGAAGTTCCCACATTTCTTTTGTTGTTTTACATTCCATAACCTTCATAGATTCTTCTCTACACAAAACTTTTATAATTGCATTCATAGCTCTTGAATTTGCATGCATTAGAAGCTTACCTTCTTTATCTGTAGGAGGATTGACTATTGAATCATATCCAAGTTCCACTGCATCCCAAACTTCATTTCCAAGTGCCATCAGGTAAAATCTCATCAGCATACACCAATATAAGAAGTCACTTCCATCAAATACTGGTACTGCATTATTGAAGGGTCCATCTCTTTGATCCTTTTGATCCATTGTGTTCTTAGACCGCTTTTCCTTCAAGCTATCAAACTCTTCTGAAGGAACCCGCTCTGATACCAATTGAAGAACACAAGCTTATACTGAGAGGGGGGTGAACAGTATAAGACCACTTTTTACTTTTCTTTTCAATTCAATATTATGCAGTGTATAGATAGCAGTATCAATAGCAGTAATCAAAGCAATGCACAAAACACCATCCACAAAAGTGACACAACAATTTACATGGTTCACCCAATGCGGGCTACTCCATGGAGAAAATATTTTGCTAAAACTTTCTCAATCAATCTCTTGGGAATCCTTCCCAATTACAATGTTTATGGACCTCTATCCAAAGGAGATGTTGATCCCCTAAATCTCAAGTTCATGGATCTCTTCCATAGGAGAACTCTTTCCCCTTCTGCTCTGGCTAGTGATCTTCTAGAAGACTCTGTCTCTCTACTGCACTGACTTGTGGATCTCTCTCCACTTGAAGACTCCTCACTCAGATCTATCTTCAATTGTCCTGGCTGTTGGATCTCTATCCACTGAGACTCTATCCTCTATACTATGTCACCTCCAAAGCTCTATCAATAGGTTCACTCAGAACCTCTTCAAATATTCTCAATAGGCTCACTCAGAACCTGCTCAAATATGCTCAATAGGCTCACTCAGAACCTACTCAAATCTCTCAATAGGCTCACTCACTCTAAAATCTCAATACTCCTCACCCCAACTCATGCCAACCTCAAATCTAACAAGCTCACTCAGAACTTGTTCAAATCTCTCAACAAGCTCACTCAGAACTTGTCCAAATCTGCTCAATAAGTCCTCTCTAGGACTTGCTCAAATCTGCATAGCAAGCTTTCACAAAAGCTTACTCAAAATCAGTCCACAAGCCTTCTCAAAGACTTACCTCAAATCAGCTCAACAAAATCTCAACTCAATCTCATAGAAGCATAAAGAGAATTGTTAGAGACTCAATATGTTCTATACTCAAATCCCAATCTCAACTCAAATCAATCTCAACTCAACAATCTCATAGAAGCATAAAGAGAATTGTTAGAGACTCAATATGTTCTATACTCAAATCCCAATCTCAACTCAAATCAATCTCAACTCAACAATCTCAACTCAATTCAAATCAGAATATAGAATAGTTTGTTTTATGGAACTTGAACAACCACTTCACACAATCACTTGACTAGGCTCAAACAACTCTACTCAACCAATCACCACAAGGAACAACTCTTTCTCACAAACCCTAGTCCAAGCATGAATCAACCAACTCAAAATGTCTTCAACAATACTCAACAACCACTTTACATAACAATGATACTCATGTTCTTTTCAGCTCAAGTTCAAGTTCTTTGCACAACAACTCACTCCAACAACAATGCTTATAAAACAAGGTTTTAATCACAACTTTCAAACCAGAAAACCTTGAAGCATTAAACCAACTATTTTTGAATAGGAAACCACAATCAATCCTTTTCACTCCAATGATATTTCAGAAATCAACCACCCAAATAAAATCAATGGAGAATGTTACTCATACCTTTTTGATGCCTTATGAGTTGTCCACTAAATCTGCCACACTCAACACTTTTCCTTTTTCCAATCTCAACAAGGGTTAGAGATCTTGAGTAATAACACAACAATAAAATAATGTCCAAATAACACCTTATTACTCCTACTTTATTTTAACATCCACCAAAGTTCTTTTTAAAGAAAACCCTTACTCAAAAATAACTTTCACTAAAAGAACTTTATCAATAACCCTTATTACTCCTAATAATTTCAAAAATCACAATTAAAAATTTAACTCCACAACTCAAACAACCACTATAACCTTATTCCTAAGGTTATTCAATACATCAACTATCAAATCACCTTTACCCCTTATCACTCCACCTTAGGCAATAACAAAATAAATAAAAACCTCAATACCTGCCTCGAGGGGAATCGAACCCCCGTCCTATCCAACGTGAACGCCCTAGCCATGGCCAAGCTATCGCATGAGCTATGGGCTCATCGTGAAGAAAGAAGTGCCACTCGCTTCTTGTTCTTCTCTCCTTCCACCAAGCGAAAAAGAAATGCGCCTTGAGCGCCTCAACAAAGCCAAAATGATGCTTGCAGGAATCGAACACTTAACCTTCCTGCCACCAACACCTTTGCACAAACCAAGCTGCCACTAGGCCACACTGCCCAACACGCTTTGGAAAATGGATGCGGTTAGCTTTCAATATTCGTTGCTTCACAAAATGAAAATAACACGAGCTCTTCCTTCGCAAAAACAAATCGTTAATCTCAATCGAGCAAGGATAATATTCTTCAAAAAATTTAATGGCATATATATATGCCTTCCCTTAGCTTGGAAACGTCGATGCTTTTGAACCTTCCTTTATGACGTCGATGAATATTCTTTTAATTTAATTTTAAAATTTAAATTTAAATTTTAAATAAATTAAAATTTAAACTAAATCTTTAAAATTAAATATCTCCATCACCGGGGCACCTTTTTCGATGAAACGAAAAGCCAACTTGGGTTTTAAGAAAAACCCATTTCAAATCTGCCATCCATGGTTTTAAATAAAACCTTTTATTTTTCCTACCTTGGTTTTCACAAAAACCCTTCCTTGCACTTTCACAAAACATAGTGCATGCCATCATAGATCCTTTTGACATCAAATAACCTTTTGACATCAATGACAACATTTTAGCTTAGGGACTCAAAATGTCCAATAGAGATACTTGGTTCATGTGAGTTTAAATATCCAAGCCTTTGTGAACCACCAAGAGCAAAAACTCAAATGAAATTTGTATAAATACAAGTCTGAATGCAAAGAGCAATAAAATCTCTAAAAGGGATACAAAAATTTAGAACATACTTAGAAGAGAAGGAGAACTAGAATGAAGAGAATACTCTCGGAGAAGTAGTTAATACACTTTAAAATTTGCAAGAATAAGAAGACATATGAAAATAATACATCACTCATGAACTATAGTTAGAATCTTCAAAAGGCCTATAGTGGGAATTAGAGCACATATTTCCAAATTTCATTGTAAAGAAGGTGAAGAATCATCACTAAAGAGGCACTCCATGTTAAAATGGCTAAAACACTCATAAGCACTTTGTACGATGCTTACAAAAACTTTGTGAAATGCATAAGGTTAAGAAGAAGATGCATGTAAATATAAAATATTGACATCTAGGGCCAGGAATAGGAAGTATATTTATAAATAACAACAAGAATGAACAACATCTCAAAGAAGCAGAAGGGCACCTCCATAACAAAAATCATAGAATATCTCAACATTGGTGCATTGCACCAAAGAGACCAATGAGTCTTGAGAAAGAAAATAGAGCTAACAAGAGAACCTAAGAATAAAATAATAACAACTAAATAAACTAGTAATATAATATTCTCTTTGAACACTAGAATCTACAACCTAATATTTCCTTACACATAAGGAAAGATAGACATAGACAAGCACTCATATTTCAAACAACAACTTGTGGGAAAGAACCCATGATCTAACTAGCCAAAGATCAAACAACAATGAAAGGAATGAGAGGTAAAATAATAAGAGACACATAAAAGTAAGGTAGAAAAGTAAAAATAAGACATCAATCCCTCCAACACAAAAATTGTCCAAGGAAGAAACAATTTCTAGTGCAAGAGCATTATGACAAGTAGAAGGAAAAAAGATTCAAAGCACACAATCTCAAATTTAAGAAGTGTAGCATTGAAATCCTCAATACAAGCATATAAATTTCAAAATGTTGTAATTGCAAGTCCTAGAAGAAAGAGTCTTGTGTAGTCAAAGAACTAACTACATAAACATTGTAACAATATACATTTTTAGAAGATGATTTATTTCCACCCAAATCAAAATATTATAGCATACAACTCCAAAAAGGGAAGCACTTATATAAAGGAAAATTTAAATATTTATCTCACACTTTGAGTTAAAAAGTGATTGAGAGACTATAAAAGAAAGAACTTACAAAAAATATGTGTTAATATTTTTGAAAAAATAAATATACAAAAAAAGGGAGGGAAAACTCCAAGAAAGAACATACCTCCATTTGACAAGACAAAAGTTTCTCGTATTTTTAAAGCATCAATTAAAATTTGAGTATAGGCATATATATACTCATCAAAAATAAATTTTCAAGGAGACTTCAATAAAGGAAAAATATGGGGCAGGGTAGGATGGCTCCAGTGCCAGGTTCCCTAGGACTGTCCAGTCCCACTTTTCCATTTCCTTGCCCCCCTCCCTGGGCTGCTCTCCGGCCTAGTTCTCGGGATTCCTCGGTTTCTCAGGTTTCCTATTTTTGACTGGATTGTTTCACTACAAGGAGTGTGTTGTGGTTTCTATCCCTGAGTACCCTAGTTTGGTGGGTTTTCGGCTAGCTTGGGGGTGGCTTTTGGAAGAGGTTTTGGCTTTGATTTCCTATTCACTACTCAAGATTCTCATCTGTGCTCTTTTTTAGCTTCGGGAGGGGGGAGGCCTGGGATTCTTTCCCGTAGATAACTTTCCTTCTCAATCGTTCTAGGAACTCTCTGCCTTTGGGATATCCTTGTAGATCCAGTGGTTGCTTGTTTTTTGGATGGATCCTTGGTTTCTTCCCATAGTCTATCCTTTTGGTCTTGGAGGGGGACCCTAAGCTTCTTTGTGTAGCTATGGCTTTCCCTGGATACATCCTTTTGCAGGAAAGGGTGGGATTGGTAGATTTTTTGTTAGTTGTTTATGTGGTATGTTTCTTTGTAGGTTTAAAGGTATTGGGATGGGACCTTGTGATTCATCGTCTACTACAAAGGCACTGCCATGTTTTTCAACCTGGGTAAGAAATGTTGTATCACATGACACCGGGAGGGGGGAGGTCTTAAAAACTTATAAAACAAGACCCGAAGGAGCCCAACCCATGCCACGGAAAGAGGGCACCACCCCCCGCCCCCCCGCACAACCCCCACGCACCCACCACACACACCCCCCCCACCAACCCCCAACCACCAACCCCCCCAAAACCGAAAAACCCTAAAACGCGACAAAAACAAACCCAAACCTAAAACCAACCAAAACCAAAACCACCCCACCAAACCCCCCCCCCCACCCCCAAAAAAAGCCAAAAAAAAAAAAAAAAAAAAAAAAAAAAAAAAAAAAAACTAAAAAAGGGAAATTAAAAAAAAAGAACCAACTGGGAAAACAGTAAAAAACCAAAAGACTTCTCCCTCCCTCATTTCCCGTTAACCAAGAAATCCTCTCCAGTCACAAGTGCTCATGTGACAGTTTATTTGTTTCTCCTTTGCAGTTGCATTCCTAGTCTGGTTACAAGGGAGATCCAATGGTCTTGGGTATCTTCCATTTCTTTTGTTGCATTTTTAGACCCCAACCTGGTTATCTCATACTCTTATTGGCAGGATACCAGTGTTGTAGTTTTTCAAATATGTTTTTCTGATAGTTTTCCCACTGGGTGGGATTTTTCAAATCTATTTTTTTATTGGTTTTCCTGTTGGGCGGGATTTTCTAAACCTACTGGTTTTTCCACTAGACGAGATTTTTCAAATCCATTTTTCGTTGGTTCCGTTGGGTGGCATTCTCCAAACCTACTAGTTTTCTTTGGGTGAGGTTTTTTAAATTCATTTTTTCTGCTAGTTTTCCCGTTGGATGGGATTTTCCAAGCGTGTTGGTTTTCATGATGGGAAATATTTTCAATTTGGTAGTTTTTTGCTTCTTCCCATTGGGCGGGATTTTCGTCATCTTACATGGTTTCCTTCTAGGCATGATTTTTCAAAATTGGTGGTTTCCCATTGGGCATGATTTTTTAAATTTACCTATTCTCGCTAGGTGGGATTTTCCAAATTGTTTGTTTCCCGTTGGATGAGATTTTTCAAATTGATTGTTTTTGACCTTTTGTTTGGTCATTTGACCTATTGTAAAAATGTTTTTGGGTCCTTTAAAAACTCGCGTTTAATATAATTTTAACCTACCAAAAAAATGAAGGAAAAATATGAAAATTTTGTGAAAGTTTACTATGACTAGTGGAGCACAAAAGTTCTTATTTCTAGATTTTCAACTACTAAGGGGAAATAATTATGCTACTTGAAATACAAAACTCAAGACACAACTTTATTTTGAGGAAGTATGACAAGTAGTAGACATGACCAATACTTATCCTAAAGAAGCAAATGAAGATAAAATAAAATTTGACAAGACAAATAAAAAGGTAATATTAATCTTTATGGTCAAAGTAGATAAAGTCCAAGCATACATTTGGAATTCAACCATAGTCAAATATGCATGGGAGAAGCTCAAAACATTAAATGAAGTAAAGAATCAAAATCAAATTATACTCCTCCAAATCTAGTTTTATTTTTTGAAGATAACAAAATCATTCATTAGAAGAATAGTTGAGTTGTGAGCATCATTACAAGCACTAGGAGAAATGGTATTTTATGAAATTATAGTTTCAATTATTTTGAGATCTCTCCAATAAAAGTAGAATATTTTATAACTATGTTAAATATTATTGAAAAATACCATGCTTTGTATAACTGGTGAACCTACCTCAGAAATTAGAGGTCTCACATAGTAGATGAAGAAGAATAGTTAGTACTTACAAGTCAAAGAGGGAAGCAACCATTCAAAATATGCATGTGACCTCCACAATGCTTTCAATGGAGAAATAATTTTAAAATATATAAAAATCAAAGAAATGATTCTCAAAAGAATACTTCCACACACAAAGGATGTGTGAACATTATGACAAAAATAGACACGCCATGAAGGAATTATGGTAGTCTATTAAAAAATGAATCCTCTTATTGAGAGACCAACCAACAACAAGAAAGATCATCTTCCAAAAATTAAAATCAATATTGGAGAAAGGTACATCAAAATAATGTATCCAAATAAAAATCGAGTTAAGGAAGAAGAAGAAACAATCATGAAGAAGAAGAACATGTGTATGAATCAAGCACAACTTAGACAACACAATGATGTTTGGTATAACTACAAAAAAATGATAAGTTAAAATAATTAGATTCATTTAAATGCAAATAGGGATATCAAGTACCAAGCACCTAAGAGTGAAGGTATAAAATCACAATGGGACTCTTCACCATCCATAGAATAATTTTAAATATAAGAGAGAAAAGAAATGAGAAATCAATGCAACAAGCATTTAAGATTCAATTATTGTTGGAGTATATTACATTATTTGGTACATCCTAATGTAACCCCATGGTATCTTCATGGTACAACTTGTAAATATTAGGTTCATAGTTTAGAATAAGTATTATTTCCCATTTCATGTGTGTAATAGTAGGAAATATGCAAGTGTTCTATAAAGTTGTAATGTGCAAGAAATACATGTGTCATGTGAGTTGGTGGGAAAGTGTAAGTTGAGTCTATATGCACAAGTGTCTTATATGTAAGAGTGCAAATTTATAATGTAAAGATGTGCACAAATGTCTTATATTAGAGTGTGCAAAGTGAATGTCAAGAATTATGTCTAGGGGTACATACAATATAGAGTTATGTGTTCATCAAGTATGCAAGTATCCAATAGAAAAGTGAAGATTCATGAGACTTGGCATACGGAAAAGAATAGTCAAGTATCCAAAGAGTCATACTACTATGGATATATTTCATAAGGATGCAACACTATCAAACATTTTCATATTATAGAGAAAAAATAAAATTCCTTATAATATTTGTAAGAGGAAAAGGAGTAATAAATATTGCATATATTTTGAGCAATTAATATTGTAAGTTGTGCTACATGCTTTGTACATGTATGATTTAGGCTATCTACATTCATATTGTTGTTTATTATTGAATGTTAGTTGATATATTAAAATCCTTGATATAC
Organism: Wollemia nobilis; assembly: GCA_028583015.1. Taxonomy (NCBI): domain Eukaryota; kingdom Viridiplantae; phylum Streptophyta; class Pinopsida; order Araucariales; family Araucariaceae; genus Wollemia; species Wollemia nobilis. The sequence goes on from JAQPPZ010008290.1 coordinate 142,950, forward strand.
ATATTAATTTTCTCATATTATTCTACTCATATCATTATATTGACCTTATTGTATAGTGGTTATATTATATTCGATCTTATGATATTTAACCTATGGGTTTTATGGTAGTATTAAGGCTTAAAAAGCCATCAACCATCAATAACACACCAAATAAATCATGAATAAATAACTTTCCACAAACAACAAATTTTTTAGATGAACAATACCAAGAAAAAATAGGAGATAATTTATCTCACTACATCAAGAAACATTCAAAATATTAAATGGAAATTAGTTCATACAAAAGATATGACAACACAAAAACTATTGAAAATCAATTAGTTTGATTATTGATACAAGATGCATGGTACCATATTGCATTGATGATCAAAGGAAGTAGGAATACATCATGTATCATGAGAAAAGACTTAATCAAATTAATGAAGCCATGAAAAAAAGACAAGAGGTTATTGACCTTACCACAATAGAAGACTTTATTCAAGACAAGATTTGGCAATAATTCTATAGGGCAAGAGAGCATTTAATTTCATCATTAGTTGATTTATTTGATGAATATCCTACACATTAAATTCTATAAGCATTGAATAAGTACTTTGTAATAAATATTTTTTTGGAGTGCATGATCTGTGGAACCTGACACTCCTAAGTATAAAAGTAGAAAGTCTACTAATTCCAACATCACCTTAAAAATTATTTTTGGTCGAGCTATGACTATGGTTTAATAAGGAAGGAACATTAGGTTTGGGGAACCTTTCAAAACCCATTCTATAAAATTTTTGGAGACCCTTTCAAAACCCGTTCTTATACCTAATAAAAAACAAATAATGTGGGAACATTAGGAATTATTACATCATAGCCCATGTGATATGGCAAGTGGTATAACCACCCATCATAGGGCATATGAATGTAGAATAGGATAAATATAGCTACAAGTTTGGTTGAAGATTTTTAATGCTTAAAATGGGAATCCTATGTATTTAAATACCTATCACTCCCATAATACAATCATCAAAGCATTAAGTGCTAAAAAATACTGCTAAGATTACACATTATACATACAAAATCCTCAAGCATGATTATGAAAATATAGATATGCTTAATAAATTAGATATGAACTAAGAATATGATTGGGTTTTATTGAGCTTTCAATATTATATTCTCAAAAAAATTGGTTCTAATAAAGGTTAGTGTGAATGGACTAGATGTTGATATAGCACTCAAAAATTATCTATTTTGATCAATTGATATAATGTTAGATACTCAGAAACATCTCATGAAATCTATCAAGATGATACCCTATTCTATTTATTATTCTTATAGAGGCATTAGGGAGAGCTCTCTCAAATGCAAAATAGATAATAAAAATCAAATATATTCATGTTGTAAATTTGTTTTCCCTTTAATCAAATGATATTTACTCAATTGTTAGATTCCTCAACATTCAAGAAGGAGACATAGACTTGAATCTTGCCAAGCAATACATGGATAATAACCAAGCTATTGAAATATCACTATGTGATGATGATGTAATATAGGTGGGACCCATTTCAATCGCATGTAACCAATTAAAAAAATGGTTCCTTCAAATATCATTTTCAATTTGTTGATGACACTTTCATTTTGGCTCAACATAATAAGAACATGGATTTTAAATTAATGTTAACATCCTATTATAAGGTTGTTGGATAATTGGTCAATACTAAAAAATCCATGATATTTTTTCATTAACATTACATATTTACAATGGATTTTTATGGATATTTTAGAGCTTAAAATTAGAAAATTCCCATCAACATATTTGAGTATTCCTCTGTCTCATAAATGAAATATGAAAGAGATTTGGAAGTCAATTTTGGATAGAATTAAATCTTATTTGGTAGGTTGGAAAGATAAATTTTTACCATTTATAGAAGGTTAAAAATCATAAATACTATATCACAATACATTCTATATATAAGTCACTTTTAATATTGGTAGTAGATATAGCATCCAAATTTGATAAAATTCAAAGAATTTTTTTGAAAAGGATTTGAGTAAAATATTAGGTTTTATATTTCTAAGTAGGATAAATTTTACAAAGGAAAAAAATGGATGAATAGACTTGTAGAATTACAAACCTATGATGTTGGCACAAATGAATAAACTTAGCTAGAGATATTCAAAGATCATGAAAAAAATTGAAAAAAATGTTCAAAAATATTTTGGTTCTCTTGTAAAGAAATTATTCATGAAAGAAACCCTAGATAAAAGATTACCACATAGAATATTATATTATATTATATAGTTTGAAATTGATCAAGAAGAAAATTAGATGGTCAATTAATGAAGGGGATTATAAAAACGTTATTTGAAGTTTGATTGAAGACTTATCTTCTTATATCTTATTCAAAATGTAAACTATTGAATTAGGCATGTCTATCTTCCAAAGGATGAAACATAAAATATTATATTAATGTGTGCAAGAACTCTAGATCATGAATTTCTATTAGTATCTTGGTTTGAAGGAGAGGAATTAAATCAATTAACATATGAAATTCATAATATTATTGAAGAGTTCTATTTACCTATATTTATGTAGAAGGATGAGTTGGTTTGGAATTTATCAAAATATGGAAGATACTTGGTAAAGTTTGGGTCAATAGAATTTAGAGCAATTAGAACTTCTTATTATCATTGATTTCCTTGGAAGAATATTTGGTCATTGGAGACCCTCTCCATGTCATTATCATTCCTTTGGATATAATATAAAGCAATAATCTTACAAGAGATAGTCTACAAAGAAGATGATATCATAGACCTTTGAGGTGTGCCTTATTTGAGAAGAACCTAGAAATATCAAATCATAGACTTCTACATTGTCACTTTACTTACACCATTTGGGATTGCATTTAAAAGCTATGAGAATATGGGTAGCTCCATAAACATTGAAAGAATTAATGTCAAAATGTTGGATTAATTATTTCAATGCTATTATATTAAGTATTTTCTTGAGGATTAATCTGGATATTATTTTTTGGAATTTACAAGATGAAAGGAATAAGATAATTTTTAAAAATTATTATTAAAATCATGTATAAATTTGGAACCACACAATTTCCTTATTTATAGAATGTTAGTAGACTTGGTGGTCATTATGGTAAGTATCAAGTATGGAAAAATAGTTTCTAGAATTTTGGTCACAAGATTTGAATATATATAAGGGTCAATCAACAATGGAGGTAACACAAATTTTTATGAAGGTAGTAGTTTTTTTAAATAATCAATGCAAAATTATTCTCACCAAATCATAATCATCTCAATCTGTAACTAATAACTATGCAAATGTTGTTATAATTATTTTAAGGATAAATATTTCCACTTAGTGAGGTCTATTGAGTAATAGGGGAGGGCTCTTAATATGAGAAATATCTTGGGGGGTAGTAAATGACATTGAACCTTTAAAGGTAAGGCTATTTGGTTCTACCATATCATGATGTGTGAGGTGAGTTTGGAGTTAACATAAATGCACCTCTTTTACTATACGTGTAGAGCTCAACTCTAAAGGCCCATTATCTTTCCTATCAATCAATGAGTCTTTAGGTGGTTTACCCTTACTATTTGATTTAATAACTACTTTAGTAGAAGACCTTACCTTAAATGGTCATTTTAAGATTTATCCATCTTCTTAATTCTAAATCCCTCTATTTTAAAAGGCTTATGAGTGACCTCTCTCTATTTTAAAAAGGGTGGTAGGATTCTTTTAAAACTCAGTGAACTAAAAAAATTAACTAAGCTTAGGGGAAGTACCAAGTAGGTGGGATGAATAGGCCTTCTCTATCCTTAATGGTGTGCCTTAATTAAAAATCCATTTACCTCACTTTATATAAGAGAGGAGAGAACTTCTCATTCAATACTTAGATTTGATCTCCCTCTATATATGTTGTGGGATTTGTTTCTAATAGAGATTTATTATTTAATATAATATTTTATGTAATGTTTTTATGTGGTCAACATATAATTTTATCTCAAAAACTATAGGTCATTTTTTAATTTGTTTGATATATGATTTAATGCCAGGTCTCCAAATGTAATATTTGATAAAATAGATAGTCTTGATTAGAAATGTCATAAATTTGATCATATTTAATGTATTTTAAAAGGGTCCCCAAGTGGTTATGTAAATAGCTATTCATAGCAAAATTTGGAATGCAAATCCTTAGTTATTCATTGCCAAATCTATCTATCTTTTTGGTTGTTTCTATCAGTTTTATATGAAAGTGAAGAGTTTTGGTGGCAAGGAAGAATCCTTTTCCCATAGGTTGGGTTGATTGAAAATGGGAATAAGAAACCTTTTGCTACCAATCCTAGTATTGGTTCTTATTTTTTCCATTGTATGCATAATCTATGACTATTCCATATTAGCTTTGTTATATCAGATTTTCCCTAAGCTTCATCTCTATGAGATAATTATGGATAACTAATTATTTCTATGACAACTAAGTGTTTGACTTGATTGAAATCCACTCTACCACATATTCAAGGATTTTTAAATCTATCAAACGTATGTGTCAAGGTTGCTTAGAACTATGGTTTGTCTCTATAGATTCATACTCGCTGAAGCCACTAATATCTATGTCTAGACAAGCATATTACAATGTAGATACTATCTTATATGCCAATTGAGTTTTTTGTTTCTATTACACTATAATATGTAGTAAGGGGTATTATTAGATTAATGCATTTTGATATTTAGTTTTTTACTTAAAGGGGCCGCCCCCCATTTTGTTGATACCCTTCTGGCGGGACCCCCCCCATTATTTTAAGAACATTGATATAAATTCATTCATGCTATTTCTTTTGTTGCTTGGTAAAAAAAGGCCTTGTTTGAATACATTTTAGCATGGAAATTTTGGCATTATATTTGTCTCAAATGTAATACTCAAGGTTGAATATTTTCCATATAGCATCAGTACAAGTTTACAATGGAGAAGGAAGTGCATAAAATGTGTCACAACATAAAATTTAAAGGAGCTACATGGAAATTTTGTTTACTAAGTACGTTTTGGACCAAAGTCAAAGGCCAAGTACACTATCATCAACTAATTGGACCTACATGCTAAGGAATTCTAGTCTTACTAAAATTGCTATGAAATTTCTTGTTCATCAAAGAGGATTTTGTGTTTGAAGATGTAGACACCCAAAATTCACACATGGTCACTTGCTTTTTCTTCATGATTGATTAAATTGTAAAAATATCAAAATTGCATTAGTTAGTCTTAAAAAACCTTACATTTATTAAAATGGGTATTCATAAGCTCCATGGGCCACTTAAACCCTTCCTATGCTTAACCATGGTCCTCATGTGACCACCATCAAAGGCTTAATCTTGGTAAACCTTTACCTTCAATAAAAGTTACTTTATTAACAACAAATCACTTTATCATTAAAGTGCACTTAAAGGCTAAACTCATATTTAATTAGCATTAATCATAATTTAGCTCTAGCCTTCCACCTCATCCCCTTGACCTTGGTTTAACCTATGGTTAACCTAATCAAGATTAACACTAATTCTTGCTCACACATATGTGCACCCATAATCCTAATGGATATTTGTTGCTCACACATGTGTGCACTACTCATTAAAATGGATATTTAAAATATACTCTTTCAAGGTATGGGAAGAGGTGAGTCATATTCCACCTCATCCTCCACATGGATGAAGAATTCCTTCACACAAAACTACTCAGGTGCCATAGTGACCAATGGACACCTCACAAGGGACACCTCATAGGGGACACCTCACCCCCCTAGCCTCTCCAAAGTTCTATAAATAGTATTTATTTTCTTCTAAAATGCATCCACCCTCATTTTACATAACAAAACTCTACCAAAATTCAATCAGACCATCATATATCAATCACCCATCAATCATCATGACAAATATTCCTTTTGCAAATTTTTATGTACTATTTTGATAGGTTTTTATAGGTTTTAAAGCTAACCCAACATCGACCAAGAGTTTCAATAGTTGTAGAACAACATCATTTTATACTAGAATCGAAAAAGAACAATTCTAGTCAGAGTCATAGGGTACCCTATGACCCATAGTTGATCGCACCCTAGGGTGTGACTCTATCCAGAGTTTAATCACAAACAACTATAGGTCATTAAACCCTTTATATAGGTAACCTTTAATGCATTTTAGCATTTAATTTCATTTCCAGCAACTTTCATTATGCATAAAATTAGTTTATTTTGTGTATTTTGTCTTCATAATTATAGGACTTGATCCATGATAGGCCCCAAAATATTCTAACCCTCTTTTACAGGTCATACAGGTCTTAAGGATATGTTTGATCAATAGTGGCATGCTATAATTAAGCCCACCCAATTTGACGATCCTTGGAAGATCGATTCAGGGTGTTATCGACTTGTTTATTGAATAAAAAGGGACTTTTATCCCATGAAATCCCACTTTGTATCCTTCTAAGGAAAAATCATAAAGAAAAAAAGAATCTCTTGTAACCATTTTTGATCATATATATTATAAGACAAATCATCGTTTCCCTTTGTGTTCATTCTAGCACGCTCGGTGGGATACCCACTTTATTTATTCTTATTAGTTAACCCATTTAAGTAGTTGGCTGATTTTTACTATTTTTTGTGTTACAGGTGATACAAAATCATCTAAAACCCTACAAAAATCCTAAAAACAAAACTTGGATTTGAGATAATTATATTTCTGGTTTGTGAGCCAAATTTGCATGGTAGGGTGTGACCTACATTAAGTTGTAGGGTACCCTGCAACCCAACCAAGTGCTCCAAGAAATGGTTAAGAAACCAAATCTTACACAACCAACAACAACCCTTGAGTTATAGGTAAGTTTGGGGGATTGATTTACCCTCATATGGTAGTGTTACCCCCTTGCCAAATATAGCCTCCATAGGCCAAAACCACCTAAAGAAACTGGCATCCCCAAAGGTATAATTGACCCCTCTCTACTAATTTTGAGCTTTGGAAAAACTTGGTATCACACCATCTTGCTAGGTTCTTGTTTTTCAGCTTTGGAAAAACTTGGTTCCACACCATCTTGCTAAATCTATTTTTTGTTTGGTTTCTAGAATTCCTAAAAAAATTAGTATCTCACCATCTTGCTAGGTTCTCATTTTTTAGCTTTGGAAAAACTCGGTAGTTCACCATCTTGCTAGGTTATTGTTCTCTTTTGTTTTTACAAAACTTGATACCACACCATCTTGCAAACTTGTGTTTATTTCACATATCACTTTCTTAGGAATTTATTTTATTCACAAGAAAAGATACACTATTATTTGTAGTTGTAGGTACCTACCCACAAGAAAAAATAATTTTTAGAAAGCTCAAATTCGACCTAAATTCACCTTTTCAATAAATTCATATGGTAGGGTGTGACCCTAATTAATTGCATGGTAGGATGCAATCAAATTTGAGGTGCACTTCAACCTCTGAATTTAATTCTCAAAGACTTACAAGAGCTGGAGACTATAAGTAAGTCTATAAAACCTATCCCTCTGATTTAGAAACAACAAAGTTCCAAAGAAATTTTCCCATATTACTTCTTATTCAAACAAGTTAAAATAGCTTTAGTCTTTCTTGCAAGAAGTTGGGAATTAGTTAGAGAAGAATTGCAAATAATTTTGTTCATATTCTATGAATATGTGTGGTCTCTCATTTTATGCATATTGGAAAATATTACATTGTAGCTTTTTGGGGTTTTACAAAATGAATTGTGCATAGTTGTTCTTTGCATCTCTCTTGATTTTAAAAAGGCTTTTAAATTTTGAAAAAGAAACAAAAAAATGGGGGGATTTGTTGTTTAGTTTAGCTTAATTTTAAAACATTTCTCGCTTTCTTAGGGTAGGACACACACTTCACGTTTATTTTAAATAGTAGTAAGATTGGATTTCATCACTAATTCCCACTCAATATTGGTGACAATAGATTTCATCATCAATCCCCACTCAATATTGGTGATAATGGATTTCATCTCCTTCCACCAGCTTGCCCCCTACACACCATACTAGCCCTCGCAAGTGGTTTTGTGGACTTCATCTCTAGAAAATACCCTAATCTTGAGAGACCCTCAAAATAAGAAGGGTTAGCAAGCTCCTTTACCCCAAGGCTTTTCAAATAATTAGTGGACACAATTGCCATTCTTTTTCATACCCCAAACACAAGGGTTAAGCAAAATCATGATTGTGTTGGTAGAAGAACATTAGATAGCATGACCCCTTTAGGGGTTCTTTACTTCATTAGGTTGTACCTTTAGCCATTATATACATTAGAATTCATTCACTCTTTTGTATATAATTATCTCTTACATGCCTTTAGGAATAATAGGAGATTATCCACAGACACACCTTCATTTAGAATAAACCCACCACATCCTATTTTATTTTAGTTTTAGGGTCATTCCAACATCAATACACACTTGTGCAAAACCTTAGTTCTTTGTGTTTGTTTTTTATTGCATAATTTTGTTTATGCTATAAAAACACTCAAAAACAAGTTTTACAACCCATAAAAACAAGTCTCACACTTCTTTAGACACAGGTCTAGAACTTTTGTATTTTTCTCATCAGTTTTAGAAATAGTCATAGGGTACCCTACAACCCAGACTAGTCACACCCTTCTCTACAATACAAATTTTGGTTTTACAGAAAGGTCTGGTTACTTCCAAAACATTATTTTGATTATGTTTTCACATCAAATTTGAAAACAAATTCTAGTATGTTACCATTTGATAATTGTCATTACCTAAAGCTAAATCTTGTGCACAAACACTTCTAGCTATGGAGGCTTTTCCCATGCTACTTCCTCCCCCAACCAATTTACTAGGGAATTTAGAGGAAACTACATCTAACCATTCTTGACATTCATCTATGTATTCTCAATTCGATAATAGTAATTCATATGTTTCCTATAATTCCCACAATTGAGATCCACCAATTTTATCTCATTTTTATGATGATCTTCTATCCATTTCCTCTCATTCCAATAAGAAAAATCCATTTGCTTATTTACATATCGAAAACAAACATTCATCTATCTCCTCTCATGTTGACAATAGAAATCTATCCATTTCTCCTTATTCCTTAAGCCTACTTCATAGGTCAAGCAATAATATTTCATCCTATGATCAAGATCTTAGGCATCAGGTGAGTCATATCACATCACATCATTGACACTCTTCCCAAATATCACTTGCTCCACCTCTTCTTCCTACAACTTAATTTCCAATTCACAATACTTAGCCTACGATCACGTCACCATAATCTCATTATCCCCCATTTTCACCCTCTTCATATTCACCTTCATATCAATCACCACCCATCACAACTGGTATTCATGCCCATCCCATTTCTACACCACCACCACCTCCTTCTATTGACATGCAACACATATTGGCCTATATCGACAAGCTAGAGTTGCACATGCACCATTTCCAATGTCATACATCCACCCATTATCCAATCATGATATATTAAATAATACCTTAACCTCCACACATTCCTCATCTTCAAAAGAAAGGTGCTATACAACCTAGGTAGGAAATCACTCCATCACTACCTAGTCCATCTCTCACTCGATCATTGCATCCCATGCATCCCACACATTCGATGTATATTCTCTTTGAGCCTCTATCTTACACTTTTTAATAGTTGCATTGTTTAGGGGTCTATTTTTTACCTTAGGTTAAACCAATCTATCCACACCACCCAAAACCAAAAGGGTACAATGAAAATCAATTTTATGTTTATCATCGCCAACAAGGGCATGATATCAACACCTATCATATTTTTAAACACCTAGTCAACAACATGATGAATGAGGAGGAAATACAACATACTAATCATTCTCCTTCTTCCACTAAGAATCAAGGTACATCTCCAAATCCATTTTCCCACACTATGCTTCCATAATCAAATGTTGACACTTCATCATATTCATCCAAACCTTACCAGGTTCATTAGGTCGACAACCACACATCTTATTGATATAGTAGTTGTGTTTATGTAGCAACGAGCCTATTACAACCTCTATGATAACATCCCCCACCAACTTAGCATTTTTGCATGCTTTGTTACACACACCATCCCTTCTTCTCTTCCTTATCATTTGTCCATCCACTTAATTTTCATCATCCTTCTACATATTATGTTAGTTGTACGATTGGGGGGATTTCATTCTCTTCCAACTCATATTCCACACTTGGGGGAGTTTTATCTCCCTCTAAATACATTGAGCAATACTTGGGGGAGTTTCATATCCTTCTATCACCTCCACATCTTATATGTTACTTTCAAAAATTATTTTGTTGGCAATTTTGGGTTTGAGATCCTAGTTCCTTGTCTATGAGTTGTCATTGATGTCAAAAGGAAATGGCATTAATGTTAAGAGGATGTGTTGGCTTCAAAGGTGAAATATTCCAAGAGAATATTTTTAAGAGAATCCAGAGAGATTCCATTGGATAAGTTTTTTGGATAATGGAGGTTCTCTTTATTATTTAATTATTATTTAAAACCCTTCAAGGTTTTAATTAATTATTTATTTAATTAATTAAGGGAGAAAACTATTTTTAATTTATTAAAAATATTTAAAGGTTTTTAAACCTTTTTTATTCTTAATTTATTAAAATTAATTAAGGGTTTTTAAACCCTTTAGAAATCAATTTCGATTAAATTCGAAATTACGTTTCTCTGTTGCCGACGTGTTCTAAAGTCCACGATTGGACTATAAAGATGGGAAGGATCCTAAGGTTTAACTCCTCTTGAGATTTTTGAATGCATTAATTTTTTGCTGCGATCGATGCTCTGTTGACGCCGCGGAAGAAGAGAGCTCGTGTTTGAAAAACTTACGAAGTGCTTGTTCGTTGAAGTGGTAGGAAGTCTGTCTTAGACTTCGTTA
>JAQPPZ010008291.1:0-13723 GCA_028583015.1 Wollemia nobilis
CCAAGGCCTGCTTATGAATGGACGACATAAGAACAATTTGTCCTAGAAGAGGGCCTTCAATAGTTTGCAAGAGAATCAAATATTTTTAAATATATTAAAATTGTTACACTTTTTCTTGGAAAAACAATATAAGATGTTGTATTAAGGTGCAAATGGATATCAAAGATGTCTAAGATTTTAACTTACATAATGAAGAAAAATTCAAGGATATAAAAAGAAGACAAGGAGAATGATGGATCACTACTATAACTACCATCACACCTATCATATTTGTCACATAGTCCTTGGTTTCAGGTTATATTACCAATAATATGTAGCAACTCAATAGAGGGTTTGTAGATGAGTTCATTTCAAAATAGATAAACAAGTGAGGAGGGAGACATTGAGAAGAATAGACTAGGGTTGTGGTCACTAAGGATGGAGTCATAATTCCATGACATTTGTCTTAAACCTAATGTTATAAAGACATGGGCTAAGAGGACAAATTTTTAGAGTTTTGTTACAAGACTACCTCCATGGTGAGTGAAGTAGATGATGGCAAAGATAGTGGTATTGTGTCTATTGAGGCTAGGATTGGTAATAAAAACATGAATGTAGAGTTTCCCAACCTTGAATTTATAAGGAGAATGTAATATTTTAAAAGGGAATGAAGGTTTAAGGGTTATTTGGAACAATTTTATGAAGTAGTAGAGTATTCGATGGATCTTTATGAGGAGGTATCCATATTTTATTATAGAAGGAAGTAAGAAAGAAGGAAGTATCCTCTAGAAAAGTTCAAGAATAGGCCTGAGTCAGTGATAAATTTATATAAGGACACTCATCTCTTGGACAAGAGACATGATTGGGATATGTCCTCTTTAGAGCTAGTTCAAAATAGACCACAACTCTTTGATCAAGGTTACGAGGGACAACACAAAAATTTGGAAGGAGAAAATCCAAAGAAGAATCCCTTGGAAGCACATAAAAAGGCAACAAAGTGCATTCATAGGAAGACTAATAGAGCAAAATTAGTCCAAGAAGAAGATGTAAAAATGGGGGAAGTTAATTTACTCTAAAAAAATCCTTATCGGTAGGTTTTATGGGTGTGCAATTTTTGAAAAATCCTTAGAGGACTAGATGGTCAGGGAATGGATCGAAGTCCTAGGGTATGTTCCTAGTTTTTTACTTTTGGTAAGAGGGTGGCTATCATTTCAGTTTAGGACTAAGGAAGATGTGGTAAATATTTTATCAAAGAAATGGTTTTCGGGGCTAGTTTTACTAATTCTCAATCTATGGGACTCTTGTTTTGACCTTAGGACCATTTAAATACCTACACACATTTTATAGGTAAATTTACCAGGTTTACCATTAGATTTTTGGTATAGATATGTTTTCCAAGCCATATGCAACTACATTAGTTCTTTCTTTGAGGTGGACAAGAGGTATCAATCCTCATGCTTGAGGATCGTGGTCAAGATTCTTGTTGATGTGGATTAGAGAGATAGAATGGCTAGGAAAATTATGTTAAAGTAAAACAAAGGGACACATGTACAAACATTAGACTATATTGGTGTGCCTTTCAGGTGTGCACATTGCCATAATTATGGGCATATTTTACGAAACTATTCTCTTAATTTTTCAATGAAGGTTTGGGATCATAAGGAATATAGATGGGTGTTTAAGGGTGAGAATGAGATGCAATTTTCCTTCAGGCACATAAATTATAGACTAATTATATTATTAAATAAATGCATAAGGAACACAAGATAGAGAAATCAGGAGAAAAACAAAAGATGCAAAGAAGGTGGAGACAACGTTTTATGCTAGATCAAGTGATGGATTTGGAATTGTCTTACATTGAAGTAAGGCTAGGTTTCTTAGAGAAAATTTTGAATTTCATGCTCTTGGAACTGGATATAAGCTTTCAAAGCAAAACTATTTCTAAATATTATTTCTCATATGGAATAATAGATAATTCTCTTTTGAGTCCCTCAGCTTGTTGGAGTATATTACATTATTTGGTACATGCTAATGTACCACCTTGGGTACATTATTGTAAATATTATATTAGGAGTGTGTCCTAGATTAGAGTGTGAGTAAATATTTTATGTAATGTAATAATGTACAAGAAATGCACAAGTGTCATGTAATTAAGTGTGCAAGTGTTGTGAGTATAAATGTGCACAAGTGTCCACTATGTAAGAGTGCACATATGTCCTTAGAATAGGAAAGTGAAGAGTTCAAAGAAGAGATAAGGTCAAGAGTGCTCCATATGAATAGTCAAATTCTATTATATATTTGTGACTAAGAATTGTAATGAAACAAAAGAATAGAGATAAAAAATACATTGCACATAGCATGCATTAGTAGATCTTTATTCTATATCATTTTTAGTATTTTTTGTGTATTTATAAGTGACTATTTTATGAGTCATTTTTGAAGTTATTTATGAGTTATATATATTTTATTTGTGGAAAATATACTATAAGGGATACCACTTTTGGGTAAGACCTAAGGAGGCAGGGGTATCTCTTCTGCCAAAATCACCCATGGCTCACACCTGGCCTACCACCTTTGACATACCCAAGGAGAAAACCTAAAATAATAAAAAAAAATACACAAACGCAAACACACAAGAAGATTAAAAAATAAAAACATGCTCCTTGAGTGTGTCGAAAATATAAAGCACAACCAAACACACACACAATAAGATACAAAAATACAATATGAACCACACAGAAAAAACACAAGAACAACATAAAAACACAAACATGACAAAAACAACATAAAACTACAAAGACAACCAACAAAAACATTAAAACCAAAAACAACCAAAAGCTTAAAAAAATATTAAAATAAAAAAATAAACAAAAAAAAACCAACAATATACAATAAACAAAAATATAGAAAACACTCACACACCAAAAAAACCACCAATTAACACAAACATACAAAAACACAAGAACAAGAAAAATAAAAATACAAGAAGAATAACAAAAAACACAAAAAATCATAAAACAATGAAAACATAATAACAACAAAAAACAATACAAAAAACACAAAAAAAAAATAATAAAAAAAAACTACCCTGATCGAACCAAAGAGAAGCAAAAATAAGGCAAGAAGAAACTATGTACCTCCAGAACTAGAGTCATCCAAAGAAATGATAGACATAAGATATTCCCTTATTTGTGAAGCCCACCATCTAGGAGGGTGGCCATAGCAAGTAAGATCACCTTTGTCCAAATCCCAATTAGCTAAAGCATAAATACTCTTTTTTTTTATCTCTGACCATATGATTGTAATCAAATTTCAAAAATACCATATGGATTAACTGAATTTTCTTAATAATTCTTTGTATTCTCCAATCAACCTTATGATTCTTAGAAGGAGTCTTCAAAATATTAATCATGAGTTGAGAGTCAGACTCAACTAGAACCTTTTCCCATCCAACCTTAGTAGCCTCTTGAATGCCTCTAAGGATACCATACCCCTCAGTAAGGTTATTTGAAAGAATACCCAAATTCTTAGCAAAAGTAAAAACTAGGGAGCCATATGAAAGTCTACCAATTCCTTCTACACTAGATTTTCCAGGGTTCCCTCTAGAGGCTCCATTGATATTAACTTTTCACAAATCCTTAGGAGGAGGTTGCCAATTCCTTGTTCTATCCTTCTTGTAATTTCTCACATTCCCTTTAATATGGTTTCCTTTAGAGGAGTTAATCTTAAATATTTTTATCACTTGATCCCATATTTGGTGGGAGTTTTGGTGGTGATTGAGGAGTTGTTGGACTTATTCAACTAAGTTGGCAATGGTCTTTTGCTAGATATAGTGAATATCCTTCCTATATTGATTAAAAATTTGGTTGTTCCTTTAATTCTAGATATTCCAAATAAGAATGGTAGAACCCATCCAAACTAACTACCTAATAAAATGATCAACACCCTCTTGTTTAGGCCAATCCTTCCAAAGCTTTTCAAAAGTAGAAAAATTGGACCACTACAAGACAAGTAAAGTGGCCATTCTCCTCCATATCTCATAGGCTAGAGTACACTCAATAAAAATATTGCTAAGAGTTTCCACATTCTCTCCACACATTTCACATCTAAAAGTGTGATGAAAACCATGCTTCATAAGATGCTCACCAGTAAGCACCCTACGATGCAATAAAAGCTAAATAAATAACCTCACCTTAGGCTAGATATTTTGAGCCTATAACTAAGAAAATATGTCAGATGATTGGTTGGGATTATTATGACATAAGGTCAAATAACATTGAGCAGCCGAATACTCATCCTTAATAGTGTTGTTCCATCCAAAAAAATCATTTTCATTGGACCAAGAGAGAGATCTCATATGAAGGATGTATTGGATATATTGTCTTTACCTTTCTGGGATTTGAATAGGCTAGTCCTTAATAGGGAACCAATATCTACCAACCTCTGAATTACCAGTATGGTACTGACAGTAATTGGCTACCTTTATCTAGTTAGCTCAATGAAGATCCTCCATCCAAGGCCTCCATTCGAGAAACTGAATTATCAAAGGCTTGTGACCATCCCAGGAATCAGTACAAAAATTTAACTATTGACCATTATGAATGATCCAAAATAAATTTTTCTTTACCAAATCCTCACCAGTCTTAAGAACTGCTAAAATGGGAGAACCTTTGGTAGGTAATTGATAGTGAACAAGGTCTTCAAGACTTTTGTTCTCAAAATATTTAGCACAGAGAGTTTTGGCCCAAATAGCACTAGGGTTATGCAAAATCCTTCAATAAAATTTAGCAACTAAATCTTTGATTTTATTAATAGCAGACTAGAATCCTAACCCCCCTTCATTCTTAGGAAGATAAAGTGTCCCATTTCACCAAGGCCTATTTTCTTTTCTCCTTAGTAGCACTCCAGAGGAACCGATGAATGATTTGATCCAGTTCATGAAGAACAACCTTTGGGATATTCAACATGGTAGAAACATAAATAGGAATAGCTTGAAGGACTAATTTTACCAAGGTGATTCTACCCCTAGAATAAAACCACCTATTGGTCCACTTTCCAATTTTCTTCTTGACTTTGTCCAAAAGCCAATTTCAATATTTTTTTTTGTCTTTGAATATTGATGGGAATACCAAAATAAGTGATAAGAAGGGAGGTCTTATTATACCTTAATTTATCCAAGACTATGGATTCCTATCTGGTAGAGCAGTGAAAGAAAATGACTTTAGATTTATCTTCATTGATCAATTTCTTGGTAGCCCTAGAAAAATAACTAATGATTTGCTTAATTTTAGAAGCTTCATTAACTGTAGCTTTACCAAGAAGAGTAGAGTCATCAAAAAATTGAATATGAGAGATATGTATGGCTTCATGAGCAATGGTAACTCCTTCAATAATTTTGTTTTCTCTATTTTTGGTTATAGTCCTACCCAAGCATTCAACAAGAATGATGAATACATAAGGGGATAGGGGGTCACATTGCCTAATGCCTCTGGATATTGGGAACAATTGAGAAGGCCTTCCATTGATAAGAACTAAATAGGAAACTTAAGAGATAGCACCCATAATCCAATCCTGAGAGAAACCAAATTACCTCAAAACTTTGATAAGGAAGTGCTAATCCACTCTGTCATAAGCTTTGGATAAGTCTAACCGAATGAACATGAAAGGATATTTTTGCATATCCATGGAATGGATAGCTTCCTGAGAAAGAACTATCTCATCCACTATTTTCCATCCTTCCACATAACCCCCTTGCTCAAGGGAAATAATCTTATGCAAAAGAGTCTTCAACCTTTCTACCATGATATTAATAATTATTTTGAGAACATTACATACAGAAATAGGTATAAAATATAAGATATGATCAACCACTTGAGCTTTTGGAACAAGAGTAATATAAGTTTTATTAATAACCTTCAAAATTTCTTTGGCTTTCTAGGCTTCTTTTTCCACCTCTAATAAATTGGCATGAAGGATATCCCAAAACTATTGGTAAAACTCAATGGGAAAACCATTAGGACCTGGGGTTTTCCCTTTTTGAATTTTAAAAACTACCTAATGAAGCTCATTGATAGTAACAAGAGTGGTCAAAATAGAGTTCTCCTCAGAAGTGATAAGAGAAGGTATTACTTAAAGAAAATCTTGTTGAGAATTTGAGTCAAGAGGAGTAGTAACAAACATATTGGAAAAGTAATCAACAAAAATAGAGTTCATGCCATCATAAGTGTAGAAAAAATCTCCAGAATCAAATTTTAGGAAAGAAATAAAGTTGTGATATCTTCGAGCTAGAAGAGATTTGCGGAAGAAATTTGTGTTTTGATCTCCTTCTTTGAGCCATTGAATTCTATATTTTTTCTTCCATAAGAGTTCTTTTTTCCCATTCCTCTAACTGAGTAGTGAGTTTAATTTAATTTGCACTTCTACTCTCTGTGAGGCCATCTAAATGGATTTTCTTATTAAAATTTTCAAGCTGAGTAATAACTTCATGTTTTTTTGTGAACATACCCAAACTCCTTCTAGATCCAAGTATTGATTTTTGATTTAATGTATTGTAGTTTTTTTGCAAAACAGAACATCTTAGTCCTATACCTGGGCTTACCTTCCCTCCACCATTGTTGCACACAAGGTCTAAAGGAATTGTCTCTCAACCACATTAATAGAAATAAAAAATGAGAGAAACTCACACTGATTTTCTACATTTCCACCATGACTGGACAGTGATCTAAACTAGCATTATTAAGAGTCTTCACTTTAGGAATGTGACCATGGATTAAGAAATTTTCAGAGATCAATAAACTATCCAATCTCTCCATTATCAGGATGGATGTTCACAAGATGGAGGTTTGCAATATATTCACTCATGAGGTGTGTGCCTCTATCCAGATTTATATTTCCCCCCATTTTCTCATCCAGAGAGAGGATGGAATTGAAATCCCCTTCGATCAAGATCTAAGCTTTAGTAAAATGAGAGATAATGAAGAGCACAAGCTTATACTGAGAGGGGGGGTGAACAATATAATACCACTTTTTACTTTTCTTCTCAAACCAATATTATGCAGTGTATAGATAGTAGTATCAATAATAGTAATCAAAGCAATGTACAAAAAACCATACACAATAGAGATAAATTTTAACATGGTTTACCCAGTGTGGGCTACCTCCACAGAGAAAAATTTTCTTCTAAATATTTCTCAAATAATATCTTGGGAATCTTTCCCAAATAACAATGTTTATGGAATTATGTCCAAAGGATATGTTGATCCCCTAATATCAAGTTCATGGATCTATTCCACAGGAGAACTCTTTCCCCTTCTGATCTGGCTAGTGATCTTCTAGAAGACTTTGTATCTATGCTGCACTAACTAGTGGGTCTCTTTCCACTTGAAGACTCCTAACTTAGATCTGTCTTCAATTGTTGGATCTCTATCCACTGAGACTCTGTCCTCTATACTCTGTCACCTCAAAAGCTTTGTCTCAATACTATACCAAACATAGTTTAGTCGGTCTAGCATAGTTTTTCTTAATATCTTGTAGTAAACACAGTACAGTCGGTATAGTACAATTCTGCTCAATAGGTTCACTCAGAACCTACTCAAATCTGCTCCATAGGTCCACACAGAACCTGCTAAAATCTTCTTAACAGGTCCACACAAAACCTATTCAAATTTGTTCAATAGCTCCACATAGAACCTATTTAAATCAGCTCAATAAGTCCTCTCTAAGACTTGCTCAAATCAGCTCAATAAGTCCTCTCTAGGACTTGCTCAAACTTGCTCAATAAGTCCTCTCTAGGACTTGGTCAAATCTGCATAGTAAGATTTCACAAAAGCTTAACTCATATAAGTTCACAAGCCTTCTTGAAGACTTGTATCAAATCACATAGAATCATAAAGAGAATTTTTAGAGACTCAATATGTTCTAAGCTCAATGTTTAATCAATATCTCAATTCAATCTCATAGAAGCATAAAGAGAATTGTTAGAGACTCAATATGTTCTATACTCAAATCCTAATCTCAACTCAAATCAATATCATATAAGCATAAAGAGAATTTTTAGAGACTCTATATGTTCTATACTCAAATACTAATCTCAACTCAAATCAATCTCATAGAAGCATAAAAAGAATTGTTAGAGACTCTATATGTTCTATACTCAAATCCCAATTTCAACTCAATAGAATCATAAAGAGAATTGTTAGAGACTCTATATGTTCTATACTCAAATACCAATCTCAACTCAATAGAAGCATAAAGAGAATTGTTAGAGATTCAATATGTTCTATTCTTAAATCTCAATCTCAACTCAAATCAGAATATGAATTAGTTTATTTCTAGGAACTTGAAAAACCACATGCATCCACTTGACTAGGCTTAAATCAACTAAACTCAACCAATCACCTCAAGGAACAATCCTTTCTCACAAAACCTAGTCCAAGCATGTATTTAACCAACTCAAAATATCGCCAACAATGCTCAATCAAAAATCTCACATAACAATTATACTCATGTTCTTTTCTAACTCAAGTTCAAGTTCATTTCACAATCAATGGTCTTCAACAACAATGCTTCTAAAACAAGGTTTAATTAAAACTCACAAACCAAAAAACCTTGAAGCATTAAACCAACAACTATAAAAAATAGAAACCACAATCCATCCTTTTCTCTGCAAAGATATTTCAAAAATCAACCACCATAAACAATCAATAGGAGAATGTGCCCATACCTTTTTTATGGCAAGGAGTTGTCCACAAAATCTTCCACACTTAAACACACCTTTCCTTTCTAATATCAATAAGGGTTAATGGACTTCAAATAATCACAATATAAATCATAACTCAATTTACACCCTTTTTACACCAACTAAATAAACACATCCATCAAAGTCCCTTTTTAATAAAACCCTTATAAAAATAGCAATCAATAAGCCTTTCAAAAATACTTTAAAACAACTCCTTATTTCTCCTAAATTCAATTCTTAATAATAATCAAATAAATCATTAAACCCCTCAACTTTTGCAATAATCAATATAGCCCAAATAACAATGCTTAATTAAAACTTTAATTTCCACTAACCACCTTATAACTCCAACCTTAGGGCTAAATAAAATTAAATTAATGCAAAACGTAATTACCTCCTCAAGGGGATTCGAACCTCTGACTTTCCCATATTGTGAGAGTCTTAGCCGTGACTAAGATTCCACACGAGCTAACCACTCATTGGAAAGGGAAAGGCACAACGTACCTTATGCCCATCTCCACCTTCCATAAAACCAAAGGCATCAAAGCACTTCTCTCATGATTTACAAAAAAACGCAGTCAAGGGGATTCGATCCTCGACATTTTATTTTGCCCCACACCTTAGACAAGGTGCACTTGCTAATGCGCAATGTTTCCCATGATGTTTGTTTCTTCAAATTTATTCGATGCCACACTTTTCAAGAATTTCGCACGAGCTCATAAATGATTCAATAGCCAACACTTTTATTACACGAGGAAGGATAAAATAATAATCAATTGAAGCCCCATTTATATATTCCTTTAATCATATTGAAGACGTCGGCGAAAATCTGAATTTTTATTTGCTTGATGATGTCAGCGAAAATCTTGCATATTGAGTTTTAAATTTGAATTCAAATTTTAAATAATTAAAAGCTAAACCAAATATCAAAACTTAAATATCTCCATCACCGAGGCACTTTTTTCGATGAAACGAAAGCCCAACTTGGGTTTTAATAAAAACCCAGATCAATATCTCCATCATAGGGGTACCTTTTTTGATGAAACAAAAGCCCAAATTGGGTTTTAAGAAAAATCTAGATCAAATCTGCTATCCATGGTTTTAAACAAAACCTTTTATTTTTCCTTTCTTGGTTTTCACAAAAACCCTTCATATATCCTTTTAACATTAATTGATATTTTGACGTCAATGACAACATTTTAGCTTAGGGACTCAAAATGTCCAACAATATCCTCCTTTTTCATTGATGGCAACCCAAATCCTTTTACTGAATTCTGACCTTCTTTTTTGCTCCCCTTGGAAATTTGCTCCCCCTAGCTCAATGCTCTCTTAGATATCAAATATCTCCACATATAAAAAACTCTCCCAAAAATACACAAATCTCTCCCCCTTTGACATCAATGGTAAAGGATCACCTTTGGGGATCGAGGCTAAGAATTAAGCCTCTTAGCTTAGCACCTCCCCCACCTCCACATGAGGTGGTTAATTATGGGCTGGGAGTATTTCTACTCCCTGAAATAACTTTTCTCTGCCTTTATCTTTTCCTCTTTCTTTTTACTGAATCCTCTCACTATTTCTTTCCAAGTCATCATCCCTATTCTTGTTCCTATTCTTGTTTTTATCCATGTTCCTATTCTTGTACCTGCTCTTGTCCTCATTATTTTATGAGTCTCTTTTATTTTTTGAGTATGTGTTCCTATTCATATTCTTGTTTATGTTCATGTTATTGTTCATGTTCTTGTTCCTACCCATGTTCCTATTCTTGTTCATATTTTTATTCCTATTCACATTCCTATTCTTGTTCATGCTTGATTTTGGAATATTTGCTCTACACCATCTTGCTATGTGACCATAATTATTGCACTTATAACACTTAATGTTATTATTCCTTGGATGTGCAACAGTATTAGGATTTCTCCTAGTGAAGCCATATACTCTTCTATCATGAATCTTGCAATTCATTGCCTTGTGACCAAACTCATTAAACGAATAGCAATATCCTTGAAAAAGTTGTTCTCTTCCATATACATGTCTTTCATTTGACCTGCACTATAAATCCATGTGCCCAAACCTATGATATGAGAAGCATATCCCATTGAAGCTTCCTTATCTAGACCTCATTGGTCTCATGTTTTGATTGTTGTTCCATATGAATCTTCTTTGCCCATTGTCCCTATTGGACTCACTACAATCTGAATCATCCTTAAAAGTTTCACTTTCACTTCTACTTTCATTTGATAATCCCTCTTCTAAAGTGTCTTCTTCTAAAGTTATTTCTTCTTCAAGACTTGAAGTAGACTTTTCTTTTTCCTGTTTCTTTCCAAAGCCAAGAACTGTTGAACATGATGTTCTTTATTGTCCACAAATGAACTTATCCAAATTCTTAGAGATATTTTTGAAACTCTTCATCTTGATCTTGGAATCCTTTAAATATTTCTTTAGAGTAGCCACTTCTTGTGCTAACTTCTCACATTCAAAAAAAATTTCTTCTACCTTTTCTTTGAACTTACTTGCCTTAGCCTTGGACTTCTCTAAGTCCTCTATGAGCAATAATATTTCTTTATAACATTCTTGAAACTGACTTTCAAGATTAGAGTGTTGCTTTCTTACGTTATTTACTGTGTCAAGAGCATAGATGAGTTATTCCTTGAGATCATAACCATTTTCTATTGAATAGTCCTCTATTTGTTTGCCTTTGTCCATGTCATTTCTTAATTTTGACTTGTCTTATATAGAATCACTAAATTGTTTATCTTATAATGCCATTAGAAGATTATCATTTGTTCCACCAAGTGCATCTTCAAAATCATCATCACTAAAACTATAACCATCCCTTGTGCAATCATATTCAAGATGTCCAAATTTACCACATCTAAAATACTTAAGAATAACTGGAGTCTTTTTATTAACTAGATCTTTTTCTTCAACCATGAACAAGACTTAATCTCTATCATTGTCTGAGAGACTAGCATCACTATCAATTGAGTACTTACTTGCATTATCTGCATAGTAGCTTCTCTTTTAACTTTGAAATAACTTCTTATCTTGTATATTTTATCCATCCCTACTTTTCTTCTGGTACCTATGTTTTTCAGATTCCCTATACCTGTGATCTTGGTTTTCTTCATCATTGTTATTCTTTGGCTCTTTGAACTCTATTGCAAAATGTCCATACTTTCCAAAATTAAAGAACTTAATAGATCTCATATCTATTAGTCTTTTGGAACCTCTATCTCTTCTACCATAGTTAGCTTCATCATCACTAGAAGATTCATTGCTTGATTCTGTCTTATTACCCTTTTTCTTACTGTCCACTTTGAATGCAGCTTCTTTTGGAGGAATAAGATCTTTTGTTATTATCTCAAAATTTGTAAGCATACCAAGAAAAAAATTTCTTGTTAGATTATCACTATCAATTGATGTTTTTATGGTAGAAAACTTTTCACTATACCTTTTTGGAAGAGTTTTCAAGATCTTGTCGCAAGCATCAGATTCATCAAACTTCATTACAAGACCTTTCATCTCATGTATAAGTTCATCAACCTTGTTGAGATAGTCATGAATACTTTCATCATCCCTCATTCTTAGATTCTCAAATTCTCCCTTGATATTTTTGATATTAGCTTTCCTGACACTTTTATCTCCTTCATATACGATATGCAATAGTTCCCACATATCTTTTATTGTTGTACATTCCATAACCTTCATAGATTCTGATCTGCATAGTTCTATTATAATTGCATTCATAGCTCTTGAATTTTCATGCATGAGAAGCTTACCTTCCTTATCTGTAGGAGGATTGGCTCCTGAATCATATCCAAATTCCATTGCATCCCAAACTTCATTGCCAAGTGCCATCAGATGAAATCTCATCAGGACACACCAATATAGGAAGTCACTTTTGTCAAAGACTGGTGCTGCATTATAGAAGACTTCATTCTTTTGATCTTTTTGATCCATTGTGTTCTTAGACTGCTTTTTCTTCAAGTTGTCAAACTCTTCCGAATGAACCCGCTCTGATACCAATTGAAGAACACAAGCTTATACTGAAAGGGGGGTGAACAGTATAAGATGACTTTTTACTTTTCTTATCAAATCAATATTATGTCGTGTATAGATAGCAGTATCAATAATAGTAATCAAAGCAATGCACAAAACACCATACACAATAGAGACACATATTTTAACGTGGTTCACCTCGTGTGGGATACCTCCATAGAGAAAATATTTCTTCTAAATATTTCTCAAATAATCTCTTGGGAATATTTTCCAAATTACAATGTTTATGGACTTTTGTCCAAAGGATATGTTGATACCCTAATCTCAAGTTCATGGATCTCTTCCACAAGAGAACTCTTTCCCCTTATGCTCTGGCTAGTGATCTTCTAGAAGACTCTGTCTCTATGCTACACTGAATGGTGGATCTCTTTCCACTTGAAGACTCCTTACTCAGATCTATCTTCAATTATCTTGGCTATTGGATCTCTATCCACTGAGACTCTATCCTCTATACTCTATCACCTCCAAAGCTCTGTATCAATACTATACCAAACACAGTTCAATTGGTATAGCACATTTCTACTCAATCTCTTGTACTAAACATAGTAAAATTGGTATAGTATAAGTTTTCTCAATAGGTTTGCTCAAAACCTGCTCAAATATGCTCAATAGGTCCACACAGAACCTGCTCAAATCTGCTCAACAGGTCCACACAAAACCTGCTCAAATATGCTCAACATGTCCACACAAAACCTACTCAAATATGCTCAATAGATCCACATAGAACCTGCTCAAATCTACTCAACAGGTCCACACAAAACCTTTTCAAATATACTCAATAGGTCCACATAGAACCTGTCCAAATCTGCTCAATAAGTCCTCTCTAGGACTTGCTCAAATCAGCTCAATAAGTCCTCTCTAGGACTTGCTCAAATCTACTCAATAAGTCCTCTCTAGGACTTGCTCAAATATGCTCAATAAGTCCTCTCTAGGACTTGCTCAAATCTG
>JAQPPZ010008292.1:0-13563 GCA_028583015.1 Wollemia nobilis
AACAACAAATTTCCTACCATATAGTCTCATCAGTCACACAAGCACTCATAGTACAAAACATAATGTCAACTATGGAACAACTTTCTTGTCTTCAATACTGCAAAAATAAAATCCCATTTAACTCTATCATAAGCTTTACTGATATCAAATTTTAAAATCATTGCTTTCTCATTTCTTGAATTTGGGTTATTGGGTTAAGTTTTAATCATATATTGATTTCTTATTGAGAAAATTTAAACAAATGTGGATGGTTTTATGTACAGGTTGAATAGGCTAATGATAAGGTACTGGAACTCTAAAAAATAAGTTTAAGGTTCAAATCCACTGGGGATAGAGTTATACACCATATTTTAGTAACTAGAGTTTGGTTGCATAAACATATACTAGAAAAATAACATATTCTATGAGGATCGTCTCATATAATTTATGGTCTCATGGAAATTAAAAACTCCTTTAACTTTAGATTTTACCTTTATATTAAAATATTATTTGATCAATTATTATAAAGAGTGTATAATAGTTAATATGCAAATTATTTTCTAAAGCAATTGAAAGAAATAGAGTACACCCCAAGTATACAATTCTAGGAAAGGTCTCAAATACAATTTCTTGAATACGTAATCAAGAGGGTGTTGGATTATAGTGGTCCAATTTATTTACTTTTGAACAACTTTGGAGGGATTGGCCTAATCAAGAGGGTGTTGATTATTTTATTAGGTAGTTTGTTTTGATGGTTTCTACCATTCTTCTTTGGAATATTTGGAATGAAAGGAACAACTAAATTTTTAATCAAGATAGGAAGGATATTCATTATATTTGGCAAAAGACCATAGCCAACTTAGTTGAATCAGCCCATCAGCTCCTTAATCATACCCAAAACTCCCACCAAATATGGGATCAAGTGATGCAAATATTGAAGATTAAATCTTCTAAGGGCAACCAACTTAAAGGGAATGTGAGTATTAGTAAGATGAATAAGACAAGAAATTGGCAACCTCCTCCTAAGAATTTTGGAAAATTCAATACTAATGGAGTCTCTAGAGGGAACCCTGTAAAAGCCAATGTGGGAGGAATTGGTAGACTTTTAGATGGCTCCCCAGTTTTTACTTTTGCTGAGAATTTGGGTATTCTTTCCAATAACCTTGTTGAGGGGTATGGTATCCTTAGAGGCCTTCAGGAGGCTATTAATGTTGGATGGTAAAATGTGTTAGTTGAGGCTGAATCTCTACTTATGATTAATCTCTTGAAGACTCCTTCTAAGAATCATAAGGTGGATTGGAGAATAAAAATAATTATTGAGAAGATTCAATTAATCCAGATGGGATTTTTGAAAGTTGATTACAATCATGTGGTCAGAGATCAAAATAAGAGTTTTGATGCTTTAGCTAAGTGGGTTTTGGACAAAGGTGATCTTACTTGTTATAGCCACCCTCCTAGATGGTGGGCTTCTCAAATTAGGGAAGCTCTTCTTTCTATCATTTCTTTGGATGGCTCCAGTTCTGAAGGTACCTAGTTTCTTCTTGCTTTTTGTTTTTTTCTTCTTTGGTTCATTCAGTTTTTTTTAGTTCCCTAGCTCATTCTATTCTTTATTTTGTTTCCTCTGTTGATTCTTTCCTTAATAGTCTTCCGGTCTAGATAGGTCATTGTTATGTTCAATTTTTTTTTTTTTTTGTTTATTTTTTTAAGGTGGGTGGGTTCTTTTGTTTTGTTTTGTTTTTGTGTTATTTGTGTTGTTTTTTGTTTTTCTTGTGTTTTTGTTGTTTTGTGTTTTTTTTTTTTTATATGTTTTTTGTTATTGTTCTTGTTTTTTTTTGGTTCTTGTTATTGGGTTTCTCTTTGTTTATGTTAATTCGTGTTTTTATGTGTGAGTTTTTTCTATGTTTTTTGTTTTTTTTTATTGTCTGATGTTGGTTGTTTTTTATTTTTATTTTTTTTAATTTTTTAGGTTTTGGTTGTGTTTATTTTTCATGTTTTTTTTTGGGTTATGTCTTTGTAGTGTTATGTTGTTTTTATCTTGTTTGTGTTTTGTTATGTGGTTCTTGTATTTTTCTATGTGGTTCGTGTTGTGGTTTCTTTTATCTTATTGTGTATGTTTGGTTGTGCTTTTGTTTTTGACACACTCAAGGAGCATGTTTTTAATTTTTAATTTTTGATATTTACTTAATTATTTACTTATTTTTAAATTGGTTTTGTCTGTTTGTTTGCTTTTTGAGTATGTCAAAGGTGGTAGGCCAGGTCTGAGTCCTAGGCATTTTTGGTGGAATGCATACCCCTGAATCCTTGGGTATTACCCGAAAGTGGAATCCATTTTGGGATGTTTTCCACAAATAAAAAAAAATTAAATAAATAAGTTTAACTCACTAAGAGGTGAATGCCCAATATGCCCCAAAATTACAATTGTGTTAATATGAGTTATGACTGATAACGACTAGTGGACCATAAACAAAAGATTTATTAATTTTGTTACAATTAAATAATTTGCATGTGTTTATATATATATATATATATATATATATATATATATATATATATATATATATATATATATATATATATATATATATATATATATATATATATATATATATATATATATATATATATATATATATATATATATATATATATATATATATATATATATCAAATAAATCATAATTAAATAAACATTCAAATACTTATAGTGGATGCTCCATCTTCAAGAAGTTTTATATTTTTAATGGAATCACTAGTACCAATACTTGTTATCCTTATTTATACAATAATATCTCATTGTCATATATCTATCTATCTATATATCTATATATATATATAAAGCAAGGTCTCTAATTTTATTTTTGTTTATATATTTTTTTGATAGATAGAAAAAGGGTTTTTGAAAGGTACTCCAAACCTTTCACAACCAAACAAAATATAGACACATAAGGAACAACCCCATGGATGGAACCTCATAATGCCAAAATAAAAACATCTTGTCAGATATTTCTTCTAAATACAAGTAGAACAATAAACTAATAAAAAAAACAAGTCCTAGACCACGGGATCATAACTAAAATGGCATATACCAACGATGCAAGCCCCAGGGGTACAAAAAATAACATTGGAACCTATGCCAAGAAAATTTGGTTATTCTTCAATGAAGCCTCAATCAACCAAGTTAAAATTGAAATCATATTTTGCAGCCTTGGCACTATATTTTTCAATAGTAGTGATAATTTTACCGTTCTAAAGGAGCATCATCGACACAAAGCTTAGGAGTTATCCCATGGTGGTCTAGGAATCAAACTTCTTCTAATATTTTTCAAATTTCATAGACTAATTAGATCCTTCCTCTGTTTTGAACTTTTTAAACTTAATCGAGGTCTCTTTACAAGCTATTTTTGAAATCTCAACATCAGTGCTCTTGAATTTGCCCCAAGAAGCTCTGATCCTAGTTATGCACCAACACAATTTTGATTTATAAGGATATGGATTATGAGGAGGGGTTCTATTTTCACCTTTTTTGTGCCTATTGATTCATTTTTCGAGTCATCATCACTGAGGATGACAATATAAGAGATATGTGCCTAGCTACTAATTACGAAAAGGGCCACCTTGTTCAACTCCTTTCGATGATCATGGTGGTACAATATGAAGTGGAGGCCTTGATGATTGGTGTGGGTTTATGACCCATCCCTAAAATTCATAACTAAAATCTCTAGTGACTGAAAGAGATAATCTAGAATTTTGATCTCCTTGACAACTTGCATATGGTTCAGAAATACCCTATGGAAGCTTCTTAGTAGATATTTGATATTATCAATAATGATGTACTCCATGATAGGGATCATCAACCTGTATCGCAACTTTGAAAGACCCTTTCTATTGATGTCACCTTTATCCTCGACCAACAATTTACTTTTGTTCCTAAAGTAAAATAGTTCTCGAGTGCTTGTCTCTATGAACAATGTCAACATTATTTAGTAGTTCGATCACCTTTACGAGGAATCGAACATTATCTTTAAACTTGAGTCCTTTGAGAATCACACAAAATTTGTACCAAGAGGAAATAAATTCATCTGAAAGGGTGGGGTCATTGTCGTTGAACTTAAATATAAAAGGTCCAAGTTTTCATGTTAATGATTACAAGATACCTAATTAGTCAATAACTATGTTCTCACAATGTTGGTTGAATATTTTTCAAATGTTAATTTCATATTCTAGCCAACTAGTTTTGTTTAGTCACTCTAGATTATTATCTGTTTTGAAATTTATGTGTGTATGATGAAGAGATATTATTGTATGCAAAATGCTAACACCTATTGGTAGTAGTGATCCTATGGGAAAAATAAAACTTGATGAAGATGGAGCAACGACTGTAATTATTTGAATGCTTATTTAATTTAGACTTTTGTGTGGTATATATATAGAAAATAAGAGCCGCAACTTGAGTATTTGTTTAAATAATTTTTATTTAGTTCATCTATAAATATTTAAAAAAATTGAGAACAAGTTTTTTTCTGCACCTTAGACATTTATTATAGAGATATTTTATTGTTTTAAAAATCGATATAATTATATATGGAAATACGAGTTCCAAGATGACATTATGTAAATTTGAATAATTAGACTGATAAACTAATGAGGACAAAGTGACTTTTAGTTGCACTAGGCTTTTGTTGTTTTGAAAATCGATATAATTATAGATGGAAATACGAGTTCCAAGATGACATTATGTAAATTTGAATAATTAGATTGATAGACTAATGAGTTACAATTTTGCAATAGTCCACTCAATAGAAGTTATATTTCTGTGAGTTATATTTTTATGAATCCAATATTGACAACTACTACTATGGCCAGGGGGACCCAATGAAGCCATATAGGATAATAATGACAAACAACTTGATTTTTTACTATGGTATCCATCAGAGGATAAGAAAGGACATGAGGAAATTTTAGACGAATGAGACACTGATCTAGCATGAATATGCAAGGTAGTTGAAGGGGAGGACTGTAATATGTTTGAGAGACTATACAATTTTTGCCAGGTCTCTCAAGCGCCTTCCATTGGAATTGCTATGAAGATCAATAAGAGGGATTCTGACATTGACATCAATTTGTCCGGGGGCCTCCACCATGCCAAAAAAATATGAGGTCTTTGGTTTTTGTTATGTCAAGGACATTTTTCATACAATATTTGAACTACTCAAGGTTGATAAAGTAAGTCTTATCCTTTTCCTTTTGGTAATTATCGTTGGTGGATGTTGTTTATCAAAATTCTCTGTAGAAATTATATTGTAGTTTGGATAAGGTGAGATTTAGGGTATGTTCATATATAATTGCTAGTTGGTTATTTAGCGTAAGGATGCAAGCTTTAAATACATTGGTTCTCTATACTAAAAGAGAAATTTCCTCTATTTTTCTCATTTTTGACAAAATTTTCCTCTATTTTTATTCTAGGAATTTTACTGATAAGATTCAAGAAAATTATTTAATTTGAACATAAACAAATATTTATTTTTTTATGTTTCACAAATTGATATTAGTAATTAACTCATATTAGTACAATTGTAATTTCTTGGCATATTGGGCATCCACGTCTTACTGAGTTACACTGAACCAATGTATTCTTTAAAGAATTAATATTTAGTTATATTTACTTCTGACATTAAAAAATTCATTTATAAATGTAAATAATTCAAAATATGTGTTTAAATATATAAATATATGTTTACTTATTGTCATGTGTTTATATATATTTTTTAATTAAAAAATAAATTTTAAAAAATTATATTCCTAAACTTTTGAATCATTTATAAGTATAAATGACAAATTTTATGTCAAAAGTAAATATAAATTTCATAGGGAAGTCATAATTTTAACTCACTAAGATGAATGCCCAATATGCCACAAAGTTACAATTGTGCTAATATGAGTTATGAATAGTAACGACTAGTGGACCATCAAAAAATATTTATTTATTTACTTTTGTTAGAATTAAATAATTTGCATGTGTTTATATATATATATCAAAGAAATCAGAATTAAATAAACATCCAAATACTTACAATGGATTCTCCATCTTCAAGAGGTTTTATATTTTTCATGGAATCACTAGTACCAATACCTATTAAAGTTCATCCCCATGAGAAAAAAAATATTGCAAATATCCCCACTAAACCAACATATTCCCCAACATAAAAGTTTATTTAATATGGATTTATGGGTTATATATATATATATAGATATATATAGAAAATAAGGGCTGCAACTAGAGTATTTATTTAAATATTTTTTATTTTTTTCATTTGTAAAAAAAATTACTTGATATGTGAGGTTAATACAATGGATGTATGTGTAAATAATTATCAACATTATTATTCTACTTGTATAAACTAAATCCTAGCCATTAATCCTTCATCGTAACCATCATACCACCCACTTTTCCACCATACACCCTTCCCTCCATCCATTTAACCATTATAAGCCTTTCACGCCTTAAAAAGGCCCACTTTAGCCCTTTCCCTTCACTTTTCGATCCACTTGTGTTTATTTTATATTATTTTATATTTAAATATAATATATTATATTATATTAAAATATATTTATTATAAAATACATATTTATAAACTCAATTAACCACAGTCATCATCAGATTCAATCTAAACTCAGCTATCCATTTTCATTAATCCATGCTACACTTAAAGTATAATCTCAACCCTTGGATTTGATTTAATCCTATCCACACGATCAAAAGTGTAAGGTTAAAACCCTAAGAAAATCCTAGGCTATATTATAAATAGGAGCATTTTTAAATTCTCAACACATGGAATGTGTATGCCCTGGAACATTTGTTGTGTGAATTATTGAAGAGATCCTGGAGAAGTCTAAGGCCATTGCATCTTGAAGATCCATCCACATTTGAAGCCCTAGATTACCTTAGGATTTTCCCATTCTAGAAACCTCTAATTAATGCCTTCTAGAGTTTTCTATGTAACATAAAATACTTCTATTAGGGCATCTCATCATCAGATCTGCAATGAAGCATCAATAATAACAAGGTAAATCATTTTTATTTTGTTTTTCATTTTAATATATGTAGGTCGTGTATGTCAGTTTATGCATTTATTGTTAGGGTTTTATATTTGGTTAAGGGTATCACATTATGGATCCCACACAGGTATTATAACACTCTTATTTTTTTATGTGTGTGTATATATATAGGTTTTACTCATCCTTGAATAGCTGTTGAAGCTAGAGTGGCCTGGAATCAGATATAACAAAGCCCACTCACACTGTTGGGAGCAAAACATAATTGAAGATACTTGTTTTGTATAGCTAGGGTTTTAGAGAATCCTAGAATTGTATTTCATTGTACCAAATATTTTTTATTGGCAGAGTAATTGTATCAAGGAGTTTCTCAGATCCCCTCCCCCCTTTGTTGTTTAATAAAAATATTATTTGTGTAATCATTTGTATTTCTCGAATTATTATTTTTTGCATCATTTTAAGTGTCATTTTTTAGCTCTTCAAATAGTGATCATGGTGGGACTCCACAAGGGTTCTACATTTTTATTTGATTTATCTTGCTTATGTTATTTTGTTTCTATCTGTTAAGGTTTTTAGGATAAAAAAATGTACTATTTTCTTGCATAAACTACCCAACATGTTTCAACCATATATAACTCATCTAGAGTTGGATTGAGTTAAAATTTTGAGGGCATATTATTGATATACCCTGGCACATATCTATAAATGTTTAGATCATTTGGAGCATCAAAGATCTCAGAAAGACCTCACAAAAATTTAGGTTTTTTGTAAGTCCATCATCCATTCTTACTCTTTTTTTATATATTTATTTTGTGGAGTGCATTAGGGTTTTTGCTCATGCATTCA
This sequence comes from Wollemia nobilis, assembly GCA_028583015.1. Taxonomy (NCBI): domain Eukaryota; kingdom Viridiplantae; phylum Streptophyta; class Pinopsida; order Araucariales; family Araucariaceae; genus Wollemia; species Wollemia nobilis. Next base: position 7,879 of record JAQPPZ010008292.1, read on the forward strand.
TATAATTTAAAATTCCTGTTTTAAAAAAAATGCAAATTTAGGTGTTTTCTCCATATTATTGTCTACATTTGAAATTGAAGAGCATCATTTAGAATTTGTATTTTTAGGGTTTAAATATTTCTTACTTTACTGCTCTAAATATGAACAATATCTTAAAACAAAAATTACTCCTCCCCTTGGGTGGCACCATTGGCAGAGAGGTGGATGAACCCTCCGATTGCTATCTAGGGATGGTGTTTTAAGTGGTTTACTTCACACTCTTTAGATGAAATTTACGTTATTATATTGGATTCTGATTTAGATGTGTGAAATTTATCATATTTGACATTGTTTGATCACAATAGAAAATGTGAAACTTTAAAATAAATCATACACAACACATTTCAATTTAAAATAGTAGGCGTTAAATTTCATCACCAACCATTGATTGAGGTTTTATGATGGTGGAATTCATTTCCATCCACCAATATCTACCCTAGACACTATATGTCACCCCGAAGAAAACTTGTTGGGGTTCATTACCAAAAAGAATCTCATTGCCCCAGCAAACCTTAGTTTTTATCTTTGTTTTTGTTAAGCAAGATTGGAACATCAAAACACACTAACCTATCACTTTAAAAGGAATTCACATTAATAAAGAAAATAATTAATGAATGAGGTAAGACACAAGGTCTAAAATTAGCATTGATTGTTTCTTTAGTTGTTAATTCCATACAAGTTTTAGTTTACTGTTTATTTTGACAAGTTCTAGTTACTAATTTATTTACTTTATGGTATTAATAAAAAATCAAAAGAAAGTAATAGAACCAAAATATATTAATAAAAAACACTTCTAACTCCCCTGCTACTTCGGTGGCAAACGTGCCCAATGTGGTACATACTATTTCATCTAGGACTCCATACTCATCCATACCACAATTAGGATCCCTTCCACACAATGTGGAACAACATACAACATGCATAGACATGGATAAGGTGGAGGCTATGTACAAATACTCCAACTATGGACTAGAACCCCTTAGCCAAGAAGGTATTGAACAACCTAAATTGGCTACATCTTGCCCAAACCAAGGATATCCTAATTTTGTATACAAATATGATATACCTTCTTCCTGTAGCCCATCACACCAAAAACCAAGTCTTTTTAACATTTACCCTTCAACAATAATACCCACACCTATTCAACCCCTTTGTATGAGGAGTATGCCATTGCTGCCTCACAGGTACCCACCCCCAAACTTGCCTCATAAAGTTCAAATTTTTCCATACCCATTTCCTCTAATCTATACTCATCACTACCCTCATCCTCCAACCTAGCCACAACCATGTCCATATCTACCATGTTCGAACAAGAAATTTAGGACACATTAGGTCTTGTTATCAAATTGCTCTTACAACATAGAAAGTCTAAGCAACAAGTTCATGTAGACCCTATGCTCCAAGAAGTTCCAACCTAACCCTTAGTACCCAATAAAAACCCAACTGGAGTAACCCAATATTTGATGGTTTGCATTCCAAATCCTCCCCAAATTCACACATTAATCCCTCCAATCACAATTGCTTCTATCCAATCACCTATCCAATTCTTCCATAATACCCCTCATCAATCATCCTCATCTTTACATCATCAATATTCACCTCATATTCAATCTAATCCATTAAAAAACAACATGTTGGTCATGCCACAACATTTTTCCTCTAGCCCATAACCCAATCGTAAGGTAATCCAAGGCTTCCACATTCCTACGGAAGACCTTAGATATCAGGCCATACAAAAATAGATTGATTATTTGATGTAGAATTCACCTGGCATATCAAGCCAAAAATTAACCTTAAGCCAACTAATTCACTAGCCAATTCATCCTTCGGTACCATAACTACCATATCCAACAGATTTCACACTACCAAAGTATGATAAATTTAGGAGAGCTAAGGACTCTAAGGAGCACGTGAGCTCATTTGTTCACACATTATTTTGAATTAAAACCGATAATTCTCTCATGCTTTGAACCTTTCCTCAAAAACTAAGAGAGACACCATATAATGGTACAATCTATTGCCAAAAAATAGGATCTATACCTTCACCCAATTTATTGACCAGTTCTTTGAACATTTCACCCTAAATATTAGAAAGAATGTCTCATTATCAAATATTTAATCTTTAAAACAATGGTATGATGAGCCTATTTATGATTTTAGAAACCGTTGGAGGGTATTCATAACTAATTTCCATTCTCCCTACCAATGGAAGAAATTATTAAACTATTTACCAAGAGTTGCTTAAAACCCATCTCTTGGATGCTTTAGCTTAATACTTATTGTAAATTTGAGAAGCTTTAGCATAGGCTAGAGTTATTGAGGAAATCAAAATATAAGAAGGTGTCATTAATCCTAAGAAGAAAAAATGGAAAAATAAGGGCCAATATCGAAGTAATCAATTTGGCCAAAACAAATCATCACAAGCCTCAATGGCTAACACATCCAATAAAGTTAATCAAGAGGTGATGAGTCAACCCGTAGTGTCACAACAACCCATGCAACAACCAATTTCCTATCATGTAGACCCATTAGTCACACAAGCACTTACAGTACAAAACACAATGTCAACTATGGAACAACCTTCTTGTCGTCAATACTACAAAAATAAAATCCCATTTAACTCTATCATAAGCTTTACTGATATCAAATTTTAAAATCATTGCTTCCTCATTTCTTGAATTTGGGTTATTGGGTTAAGTTTTAATAGAGGGATAGGAAGAAGAGGATATGAATATAGAGGGATAGGAAGAAGAGGATATGAAAATATGTGCAAAGCATCGTATCTAGGATGGGAAATATGTTGATTCTAAATCCAAGCGAGACCATAAGGGTCAATGTTCTCATGATGATGATTATATTTTGATTCTAAGTCCAAGCAAGACCATAAGGGTCAATGTTCTCATGATGATGATTAGGATATGTTTAATATCAAGAATGAAAACAAGTGATTAGTCAACAACTCTGTTCTCACAATGTTGATTATCTCTTAACAACAATAAAAAATAATATCTCTTCGTCATATGCACAAACATTTCAAAATAGATAAGAATTCGAAGTGGCTAAAAAAACTATTTGGTTGGGCTATGAAATTAACATTTGAAAAAATTACTCAATCAACATTGTCAAATATCGACTAGTTACACATTTTCATCTTTGAGAAAAAGCAATTAGTCAATAGCTATGTACACAATGTTGATTGAGTAATGTTTTCAAATGTTAATTTTATAGCCCAGCCAACCAGTTTTGTTTAGTCACTCTACATTCTTATTTGTTTTAAAATTTGTGTATGACAAAGGTATATTATTTTATGCAAAAGGGTAACACCTACTGGTACAATAGATCCCGTGGAATTTTTTTTTTTTTGAATATGGAGCATCCATTGTAGGTGTTTAAATGTTTATTTAATTCTGATTTCTTTAGAAAATAGCAATTGTAACTTAGTATTTTTTTAAATAATTTTCATCTAGTTCATCTGTAAATATTGAATTTTTTTTAGAATAGGTTTGTTTATGCACCTAATACATTGCTTACAGAGATATTTTGTTCTTTGAAAATAAAATATAAATGGAAATGTGAGTCCCAAGATGGAATTCAAAAAATTTGGATGGCTATATTGATAGGTTAAAGAAGCTAAAGTGACTTTCAGTTGCATTAGATTTTGGAAAAAAAATCATTCAGTGAAAGTGGTTGAACTTTTTCAATTAGAAACTTTCACACCAATATATATTTTTTGTTCTTAAACATTAATTATATAATGTGAATGTTTCCTTTAACTATGCAAGTTACATGTATGAAATACTCCACACAATAGATCCCACCTTTATATCTATTGAGGATGTGGACATTGTATTTGAAAACAATGGATATAGGTGTAAATAATGATCAACCTTCTTATTCTAGTTTTGGGGAAATGAATCTAAGATCCTATTCCAATTTCAGAGAATTTTTATTACCTGATATGAGAGGTTAATACAATGGATATAGGTGTAAATTATTATCAACCTTATTATCCTAGTTTTGGTGACATGTATTTAGGATGTTATTTTAACTTCAAATAATTTGTATTAAATACCATATAAGTTTGACAAGCAATAGTAATATCAAATGAAAGATTCATTTATTTTTGTGTCTTTTGCATTTTTTACATTAATTTCAAACCAAGTTGCACTTTATTGCCAACATATTTATTTCTTCATTTTATACTGTTAGAGGTCTTTTTTTTGTTTTTCATTTCATATGCATTGACATATCTATATAGGTATATATGTCTTTTTTTGCGATAAACATGAAGTATGTCTACAAAAACTAGCTAGGGATTCATTAATTATTATTTATGTATAAATAATTAGGCTTTAATTCCTATTGGTCATTATTAATCCAATGCAATTAAGGATACCATTGTGTGTGCTTTAATTTAATCTAATTGGATGGACAATCATACTGCAAATAGGTATCTCATCTCTCAAGGCCTTCGAAAAAAAGAAGAAGAAATATAATAAGGGAAGGCAATTTCACATAGCTTTAATTTTTAGTGATAATATATCTTGTACCAATGATGTAGTTATTAAAGTATACAACTTATATTTTATCCCTTGTTTTCTCAAACAAAACTTCTTCATTTTATCAATTGTTTAGGCTAAATCTATTTTATTAAGGTCTTAGGTTGTCACCAAGGAGCCAATATTTTTATTATGAAAAGAGTGACAATTCAATTAATTATGTGATCCTCCAAAATGAGGGGCTTGAAACACCTATTAAATTTCATCCCCATGATAACAAAATTATTGCAAATACCCCCACTAAAAAAGAAAATATTGAACCTAGGTTTATTTGGTTTGGTGGTAGTAAATGTAGGATTTTGGAATCAGTTTAGTTGTATAACCCTTCTCAAAATTTAGAGAGCTCATAATTTTATGAGATACAATAAATTATTTCTTCCATGTATTGCATGCATTTTAGTTAAATTTTCTACTGTTGTGGGTACTTAAAAAAGTTATTCATCAAGAGTTTTAACATGTTATGTCAAATAACATAGGTATTTAAAGTAAATTCCTTTTGATGAAAATTTTAATGATTATATTTTAAACCACAAGAGATTAAACTACACCATAGTTTTATCACATATTGCTCATAATGGTGCCTTTCAGACATCCTTATCAATAAAAAAAATGATAATCAAACTAGAAATATATGAGCAAAGCCATTAGAATGTGTGAGACATTCAACATAATTTACAATGTGATTTCTCCCAACACATTACTAATAGCTTTAGAGTACACCTCAAGTGTACCATTTTAGGAAAGGCCTCTCGAAACACAATTTCTTGAATATGTAAATTTGATGTTTTTACTAATTATTATTTGAATGTAATAATGTAATGATATATGGGTAACTATCGATTCCACTATGATTTTAATTTAGAACGGACCGGACCTTTGAGGTTTTTTGAGCTCTGGCGATTTGGCGGGAATCCTTCTGCACTGCCGACGGCCATGGCTCTAGGGTTTCAGTTTGGAAACCTCCTCCAGCGTGTTTGGGGTTTGTTGCAGGCTTCTGGTCTAGGATCTTTCGGTGTCCCGGGAGGGCCCAATGGGGTCTCTTCATGGTTCTCGCGAGGGAAAAAGGACCTCTTAAGCGGAGATTCTA
>JAQPPZ010008293.1:0-13229 GCA_028583015.1 Wollemia nobilis
TTGTAGACACCAAAACAGCACCAATCCGATTATGTGACTGCAAACACCGATCGCTTTGACAAACACAGCCCCCGGGGCAGCCCTCGGAGGTCAAACAGTGGTCTTAACCACTTTCATAGCAATTTTGTGAGGTCAAGAAGCAATTTGGCACACTTAGACACTTTGCCTAGTAATCGTCTCACCCAGGGACGATTGCAAACTTGAAATCGTCCCACCCCAGGGACGATTTCTGAAATCGTCCCTGGGTGGGACGATTTCCAAGTTTAACGGGCAAAAAGACAAATGAGGCCAAGTGGCAGCCCAGAACAGTCAGTTGATGACTCCTGCCTCGCACGCGTGTGTGAGTGGACAAATAGGCCGTTTGAGGACTGTCACAAAAGGCATTTATCAAAGCCCAAGTCAACGGAGGACTCCCCTCCCTCATGGGAAGACAAGACTGCCACATGGCGCCTATGACCAACACATGGCATTTGTGCTTCCCTCCCAAAAGAGACCCCATGGGTCTATAAAAGGTGGGACTTTTCTCACCCAAAATAGACAAGTTGAAGGAGTTTTCAAGCAACGAAGTGCTGCCGAGTTGAAGACCCACTTGCATCCCTTTTGGTTCACCTTCCCACATCCACCAATCTCTTTTGCAAGGGAGGTTGTTGGGTGGCTTTTGGAAGCTTGAACCTGACCCAAATCCAACACATGGACACCTGAACCAACCAATTCGCCGACCCCCCAATCCTAAGAGGTTTTGGGCCCATCCCTAGTGGATTGGCGCCGAAATCAAGTGCCAACGGTGGGAGGCCCACTTGGGCACCCCCGCACTTTCTTAAGTTTTAGAGCATTCTAGATTACTTTTTCAGGTTGCATTTTGTGTTATTATGTTTGGTTAACTCATAGCTGCAATTTCGTAACTTTTGGTCAGATTCTAGTATGTTTTGTGTCGCTTTGTTGTTTCACTGACTTGCAGGTGGCGATATCAAATTCCCGAGGGTAGAGGCCAAATTGGGAGAATCCGACCATCTGGGTCGTCCCAAAATGGCCCCAATTACATAACCCCTTGTCTGCAGGTGTTTTGGAGACCTCGAGAGTCGACATTGGAGCGTGTCAGTTCGGCTTCCCCAACACAGAAGAAATCGTCCCACCCAGGGACGATTTACAGTCAGAAATCGTCCCACCCAGGGACGATTTCCAGTTGAAAGTAGATTGGCCGACTGTCTCAGTGGCAATGGCCTGTTGGTAACATTTTCTGTCTTCTGGCAAGTTTTTAGGCTATTTAGAATCATTTTGTTTACTGTTTTAGATAAATGTTTGCATGCATATTTTGATGATTTTAGAAGAACAAACACTTTTCATTTGCAGCAGGTGCTACTGACATCTTGGTTGTTTCTTTGTTCGCAGGAGAAGCAGCGGAGGTGAAGAACTCATCGACATCAGCGGCGGCATCATCTTGGCCCGCCCATTGCAATCGTGGGCACGCGGAAAGAGGAAGACTAAGTCACACATTGTAATCAAAGACAATTTTAACGCTCCTAGCCCCCAAAAAGGGAGGAGACGTCTATGTAACAGAGGATCAAGGATATTTGAATAAAGAGGGCTGTGATTTCTTTCCATCTTGCTTCTTTCCTCTTCCAAATTGTCTCTTTTCCTTTCATGCACTTTTGTTGCTAGGACTTAAGCGCATTACATTTTGTGTTACATTGCATAATTAGTGTTTCCTTTGCCCGGAATCTCGTGCTTTCGGTGGCGATCACGGTGGGACCTGTTCCCTGTTTTTAAGATCACAGAAAACTAATCAAGTTTTTGTGTTTTGTGTTTGACAGGTACATTTTTTTTTTGCGGATCGTTATTCGTCTCTCGATGTTACGATTACTTTACTGGAAATCGTCTCACCCTGAGACGATTTTAAAATCGTCTCTGCCAGGGACGATTTCTGTTCTGTAAATCGTCTCACCAAGGGACGATTTTCTGTCTGCAGATTTTTAGAGCAGAAATTCAGAGGCAACTGGAGCAGGCAGAGAAGAGGTAGGGATTTTTATCATCTCTGTTAAATTTTCTGTTTCTATTTTTGTTTCTTTGATTGTTTTCATTTTATCCTGCATTGCATAGGAAAAGTCATTTATGCTTGTTTCATTTTCGCTAAATAAAATGAATCTCACACACTCCACGCAACAATTTTAAACCAAGGAGCTGGTCGTAAGACCCCAGCCCTTGAGCAAGACCAACGGTGGGTTCATCACCACCTTGGCTTAGATTTGCATCCATTTCCCGATTGTCAACTGTTGTTAGGCGTAAATCCTGACGAAGACAGACCGAGTGTCGCTGGGGTGATTCCCATGCGCGCGAGGATAAGTTTTCTATGGTAGGTGCCATTAACGGGACAATCCCCCTTCCGTACCGCCTACGTACCACGTACCTTCTGCTCTCACGTACCTATAGTCTCCCTCTCGTAAGGGCGGGTATATAGAGAGGTTGGTATATCGGCCTGGTTGGTATATTGAAGGGGCTACCATTTTGGGAGTTATATGAGCCGTCATAATGCATTTAAACGATCTTCAAAACCTACAAAAACAAAACAAAACATCAAAATGCACTAAACCAGTTTAGGGCACACCAATAATCCTTAAAAGAGATAATCACGGTTTGTGTATGCGTGTGTTCAATTCTGCTTAGTGTAGACAAAAAAAAAATCATCATAAACAAAAGATAAAAATCTACGCATTTTGTCATTTTCTCCAAAAGCTCCAAGGATTCCCGTAATCGCTTGGTCACTCCAAAATGCCCCAAAGGTGTCCATGAACCCTTTGGTCAACCCAAAATCACCCCAAATGTGCCCATAAGTGATGCAGGACCATCCAACAAAATATGGGAAATCTTGTATTTTTCCCTAAATTTTAGTGCATCTTGTCGGGGCCATAACTTCTCAACCGTAGCTCCGATTGACTTGAAATTTTACAGGGAGTTAGTTGGGATAATTTCAATTTGCCCAAAAAATTCAGTTTTCGGGGCCAAATTCCATCATCTAGTGCCCCGAAATTAGGTTTTAAAATTGGGCACGCATTTTTTTGCACTTTTTGAGCTGTTCGGATGTCAATATCTCCTAATGTATTTAGAGATAGGACTTGAAACTTCATTTTTGTCTTATCTACTATAAGAGGGATGCGCACGCCAATTTTGGGCCCCATCTGACTCATTTTCAATTTTAGGGCTTTTTAGAGAGACATCGTCATGGTGCTCACCCGTAGCCAAGCCCAATCACGGGTGGAGGCTGTGGGGAATGTCCCAAGAGGCACGAGTCATCTCCGTTACAATCCCGAGGATTTGGTCATACCACCTTATAGGTCTAACCTACAAAAGAATCCAATTCAGAATCCTCGGTGGGGTATGCCTATTCAAAGCAGCCCCTTTCGGGAAGATGCCTTACATGTAGACCTTGACATAAATAGAGAATCACCTCTTGAGGTTAGGCATGAGTGGCCACCGCGCGATGAAGCGCTAGACAGGCACACCGTCCATTTGGAGGGGCAACGTGGATATGGCGTCCCTTCTTTACCTATCATCAGAACAGAGAGACCAAATCCGGAGCGCAGGGCTCCTTACATAGGGCGACCTAACTCCGCCCACCCCCTTCACACCCATGAAAGGGAGTATGAGGAAAGCCATCGCATTCCTCGAGGGCAACAAACAACGCGGGAACCTTGCATTTCCGCACCAGCAGGATATCATGATCACCCCTTGAGGCCAGAACCTCGAGCACATACCGCCTACCTCGACAGAGGGAAGCGACCCATTGAAACCTTAGACCATCAAAACTCAAGGTAAACACATAGGAGAAACATTCGAACCTCCTGAGAAAAATAGGGTAGACCAAATTGACCCAGCTGTCGCTAGATATACCACCCGTCAAGCCCAAATCATGCGGCTTAAACAAAGTCATCAGGAAATAGAGTATCGACACCGCTTGGATAGAGAACGCATGCAACGCGAAGCGGATGAGTTACGCTATGAAATACCTGAGAGGGGGCCAACCCCTCGCATCCAAAGAGCTGAACAATATGAGAGGCGTAATCCGTTGGTGCAGGACAGGTCTCCACGACCTCGTCAAGCTCTGCCTCCAAGACCTCATAGATTCGAGAGGGAGGCAACTCCCCGAAACAATGATGGGTACCTTCAAGCAAGAGCTTGATCAGGGTCATAGGTTTCGCCCAGAGACTCCTCAAGAATTTTACGAGGAGTATGAACCAGAAGAGGAATATGTTGAAACTCCCCATCAAGGCAGGAGGGATGCCATTCGGCCACCCCTCCATAGGCCTCCAGTTTACCGTAACTTGCAACAAGAGCGAACAAGAGAGGAAGAAATAAAATCTTTCGATGCATACCAAGCGCTATTGGAGCGTTTGGAGTCTGTGGAGACAAAAGCTGCTGGGCATCAAAAACCCACATTACGTCTACTCCGCAGTAATCCGGTGCATCCCTCAGTGCCTACACCTCTTTACCCCGAACACTTCAAGTTGCCTCAATTGGCAGTTTTTAAAGGTGAAGAGGACGCACAGGAACACGTTACATGATTTCTAAGCCAATGCTTCGGCATCCAAGATAATGACGCATTGTTGCTTAGAACATTCATAACCACATTCGTAGGCCCTGCCTCGGATTGGTTCACACAACTGCCCAAACACAAGCATAAGCAATTTAGATCAATTAGTAGACGCGTTTCTTGAACGCTTTGCCTTCAACACAAGGAAGAAGGCATCACTAAGTGATTTAGCGAGCCTCAAGCAATTTGAAGAGGAAACAATGGCAGCGTACGGGAATCGATGGAGAGCTTTGCTTTCTAGGTTACCCTACCGTCCTCCTATGTCTGATCTCACGCAGATGTTCACAAAAAGTTGCTTAAAATCAATCTCTGGTCTATTGTTGCTGCGACAATACGACAACTTAGAAGAAGCTTTGGCGCAAGCCAGAGTCATAGAAGAGATTAAGATAGGCGAAGGCGCAATTGCCAAGCCTAAGAAGAAAGAGTGGAATAAAACCACTAAAACTGGGACAACGCAACCACAACACGCTGCAGTCAACCAAGTTGCGATAAATGTTCCCGCGCTTGTGCAAGAAACGCAGCCTCAAAAGGCTAACTACCAGCAGTGCCTCCTGCTTATGAAAGAGATAATAGAAGACAGGAGCAGAATTACCCGCGTCGCCCTAGGCAAAATTTCACCCCATATGCGGAGTCTAGGGACTCCTTATTTGACCGCTTGTCAACGGCAAATTTAGTCACTCTGCCGAAAATCCAAATTATAGACCCTAACATTCCCAAGCCTAGGGGGTACAGAGAGGAATTGTATTGTAGATTCCATAGGCGCAGAGGACATGACTTGAATGGGTGCTGGAAATTCAAAGACCTAGTCCAGGATTTGATCGACAACAGAACATTGGTTGTGGACAACCCCATCGCACCAAACAACCAACAAATGGGGGTATTCAAGGACCCCTTGCCAGCCCACGAGGCACAGACAAAACCACTCCAGATTAACGAGGTGCGACAAGATCTTCCCACACAGGGATTTGTGGGAATGATTAGCATAGTAACAAGGAACAGAAGGTACCCGACAGCTGCCCCTGAGGTAGCTACGAGGGAAGTTCCGGCAACATCGCATCCTCAACAACGCCCAACGCAGTTACCTCCGCCTAGACCTGAGGTCACGATACGAACCAAACTCACGCAGAGTTTGCGGACCACGTCGGCTAGGCTGTCCATCTACGAGCTTATTCAACAATCAGCTCCCCATAGAGAAGCTCTTATGGACATTTTAAAAGCCATTGAATTACAACCCCACGAGGCAAATTCTTTCAACGCCTTCGTGGGACATGTGAAACAATGTACGGAGCCGGTCATCACATTCGGAGAAGATGAGGTCAAAACGATATCAAATGACATGGCAGATCCACCCCTGCACGTTATCGCGCGGGTCAACGGGATTCCGTACAAGAGAGTGCTGATAGATACTGGCTCGTCCAAGTAACATCATAACCACTGTAGCCTTAAAGCATTTGAAGCTGCCAGCCTCTCACATCACAGCCTCCACGTACACACTGCGAGCTTTTAATGATGCAATATGCTCGACAGTCGGCACAGTCGTTCTGCCAGTCCAGGTAGGACAAAAGTCAATACCTACACTGTGCCATGTGCTGGAAGGTGAAATGGCTTATAATATACTGCTAGGGCGGCCTTGGATCAGGGACATGAAGTGTGTCCCTTCGATCGCCCACCAGTGCTTAAAGTATGCTTATGAAGGGGAAATACATGTAGTCCCAATGGACTTAGAGCCCTTCAAGTATTGCAATGCGGTACAATTCATACCTCAATCGACCCTCCCTTCAACGCATTTGGATTTCCAATTAAATCCATCTAAACAAGGTCCAATACCGCAGGCACCACTGGTGGCCAACAAGACAAAATCCCAGCCAGGTGAGACTTCATCACCTGCTCCTTCATCATCAACGCCACCTATCATGGCCCAACAGAAGGACAAGGGAAAACAAATCATGGAAGAGGTTAAGCCTCTAGAAGAAAGGTTGCCCACAATCTCAACGATATCAACAGAGGAAACACCCAACACAACAGAAACCAAGACTCCTGAACAACCAAACATGGAATGGACTCAGGAAGGACTACCGTTTCCTCCCACCCAATCATCAACAATCACTCGTTGAAATGGCCAATACGGGCCTGGGGGAGTACTTAGTGCAAAATGTTGTGGCAACCCCCACATTGGAGTCAGTACAAGACATGGGAAGACCTCGCCTTCCCATAGGGACAATTGTTCCTCTAGGCTACCCACCGAACCAGACAAATTTTGTGTATGGGGGCCTTGATCATGGTCTTGAACCATGCCAACAAAAGGAAACAGACGAAGAGCCTTTTGTTGAAAACATCAATTATCTGTCAAACCCAGAATTTGCCCTAAAATATCTCGGCCAATGCAATTGGCATGGATACGGGCTAGGCAGATATGAGCAAGGGATGCGGATCCTTTGCCAACCAAGATATCAGATGCCATATGACAAGTCAGGGGTAGGGTTCAACCATCCCCTGCCATTAGACATCTTGGTTGAAAATATGCAAGGCCTAGAAATAGGCAACAAGGGGGGATTGGCATTAGACCCTTATGCCAATCCAAATACAGAATACACATTGGGAGACTACCTCCCATGGTCAACAAACACCCCTGGAAACAACAATAATCCCTCTCCTTTGCTAGAGAGAGGTGAAAGTTCAGATAGTAATCCTCAAAGAGAACATCAACGGCTGCCGGACATCTTTTTGAAGCTGTTCCCCTTAGAGGTTCCAGATGAAACAATACAGTGCCAAGAGAATCAGGTCCCTCCACCAAGAGTGGAACAACCGCAATGGGACCAGATTAATTCACTGGAACAAGAAGAGTCCTCAACGTCGCAAGCAACAGATGGCTGAAGAGGATGAACAATTTTGGATCTATGAAAGCGATTCAGAAGATGAAACCGAAATGGACTATCTCAGACATGCGCGACGACATCACCGTGCTCTAACTCATGAAGATCTAATGGGACAGATGGGCATACTGCTGGGGCATGAATGGCATGTAGACCCAGCGAGGTGGGACCAAGTGTTGGATCCATGGCTCCAAATTCAAGATGAGCATCGTCCACCTCGAGATCCCATCATGACAGCAGTGCCGAGGGAAGACCCCGCCCTCCTTTTCGCAAAATTCGCACCTAGGGAAGATCCATTCGTGCCCGTACCTCTAGAGCCAGATCCGGAGTGCAAAGACCATCAAGCTGGGGGTACCTCTATCCCCTGAAGAACCATAATTCAAACCCAAAATGCTCCAAGGATTATCGCAATCACTTGGTCACCCAAAAAGCTCCAAGGATTATCGCAATCGCTTGGTCAAACCCAAAAGCTCCAAGGATTATCGCAATCACTTGGTCAACCCAAAAAGCTCCAAGGATTATCGCAATCTCTTGGTCAAACCCAAAAGCTCCAAGGATTATCGCAATCACTTGGTCAAAACCCAAAAGCTCCAAGGATTATCGCAATCTCTTGGTCAACCCAAAAGCTCCAAGGATTATCGCAATCTCTTGGTCAACCAAAAAGCTCCAAGGATTATCGCAATCACTTGGTCACCCAAAAAGCTCCAAGGATTATCGCAATCACTTGGTCAACCAAAAAGCTCCAAGGATTATCGCAATCTCTTGGTCAACCAAAAAGCTCCAAGGATTATCGCAATCTCTTGGTCACCCAAAAAGCTCCAAGGATTATCGCAATCTCTTGGTCAACCAAAAAGCTCCAAGGATTATCGCAATCTCTTGGTCACCCAAAAGCTCCAAGGATTATCGCAATCTCTTGGTACAATCCAAAAAGCTCCAAGGATTATCGCAATCTCTTGGTCATCCAAAAAAGCTCCAAGGATTATCGTCTGTCAAAAATCTCCAAGGATTATCCACTTGGTCACCAAAAGCTCCAAGGATTATCGCAATCTCTTGGTCATCCCAAAAGCTCCAAGGATTATCGCAATCACTTGGTCAACCAAAAGCTCCAAGGATTATCGCAATCACTTGGTCAACCAAAAAGCTCCAACGATTATCGCAATCGCTTGGTCAAAAAATCAAGAAATTCAAAAACAAAACAAAACAACAAAAATCATCAAAAACAACAAAGATTTGCATCTCAATTCTAGGCATACTCAAATTCATCAAAAAATTCATATTCTCGCACCTCATCTTCACCTTCACCAAAAACAATCCATCAAAATTACAAAAATACATAGCTGCATTAAGCATTGCATCCATACATTGCATATTTGTAGTCATACAGGTCAAAGGCACCATAGGCTGCAATAGCTCTGATAGTCCATCTTGTTCCGCATTGTCTCATTTTACAAAAACAACAAAAACACCATGCATAACTTTTACCACACTACAGTCAGTGGTCTAGGAATGTACCAAGAGTTTCAGTGATTCAGTCATCATTTTCCTCTTTAGCCATGTAATGTATCAAGTCGAACAGATTTTACGAAGGTAGAGTCATACTTGAAATACACCTTGTTACGTAACATCCCAACACAAATCAAAACACTAAAAATTCCCAAATTGTGTGAACGAAAGATGAAACCTGCAAAATAATCTAGGTCACCACAAGCGAAACGGTTATCTTGCTCATCCCCCTGTGCGAATGACCCCTAGAATGTCGAGAGTTGGCAAAAGGACAAGCATCCTCCCTACCCAATTCCCTAAGAATCCCTAAAGTTCTCAATAGTTGCAAAACATCAAAAAATTTGCAAAATGTCAAAACTCCAAATTTGACAAACTACAGTGCACACATCAAAAGGCACAAACAACAGTGATTTTCGTCACTCCATATCCCCAATCCCTTGCTCGAAAGAAAAACAAATCAAAATAAACAGTGATCTCATCACTACAATGAGCAAGTATCCCAATACAATTGAAGAAAAGAAGGGAGTTGACCTTGAATCCCTGGAACTCTCAGCATTCTATAGGTCATAAGGCAAGCTTTAGTACCAATTTGGTTGATAGCCTATCGGTAACAGAAGTAAACCTCCCGCATGACGATATATCTATCACATTAACTTGCGTACAGATCAATGTTTGCATGTGGATGAGCTAGCTTATGGCATCCTGGATTACACCGCAGATTAATCTTAGTACATACAACAAAGGAATTCGTGGAGCTAATTAGGTGATCCTCGGTACGGGTTCGGTTGAAAGCCCATCTGGCACTGGCGGTATCCTAACAAATACCACTAAATGAACTCAATTGCACACACAGGGATGTGAAATAACTTGGTCAAAAACAAGTCCGATTCATACCTTGTTCAAAAGTCTTGTAAGATAAAGTACAGTCGTGGCTAGTGAGTTAAAACCGTCTGAGTCTCAGAAAACCTTAGCTACATTTCTAAACCAACTGCGCTACTTTTCATCCTTACAATACCATCAAAAAAATACAAAAAAGAAAAACCACATGTATACATACAAAGTCATGCATCACAACAATCGCCTAAAAACAAAATAACAGAGTTCTAAACAGTCCTTGGTGCCATAGCCAAACATCACAAACCCCATTCATCCATTTCATATCTCCATATCACATATAAATCAAAACCATTTGCATTCATCATAGCATATGCATCCATCAAAATAAATCAACATGCATACATCCATATTCATCAACCATCATGCACAAGATCAAAGAAAATCAAAACAACAAAAACAACAAATAAATGCAACACAAAAACAAAAAGCAATAAACATTGCCAGACACAAGTGCTCTTGCACTTAACCTCTTGGCATAGAAAAACTGATGTCAGGGTCTACATTATCGCTATCCTACTCCCTAAGAAGGCTACCATAGCCGGACCGCTCCACGGGAAGACGGATTTTCGACAATTTCATCCCCAAATGACGTCACAAAAGGGTCAAAGCCCACTCAAACAACAAAATCAAAACAACACAAAAAGCAATAAACATTGCCAGACACAAGTGCTCTTGCACTTAACCTCTTGCAAAATGTCGGGGTCTACATTATCACTATCCTACTCCCTAAGAAGGCTACCATAGCCGGACCGCTCCACGGACGACGGATTTTCGACAATTTAATCCCCAATGGTGTCACAAAAAACAACAAAAACAACAAAAATGACAACATAAAAACAAACAATAAACATTGCCAGACACAAGTGCTCTTGCACTTAACCTCTTGGCAAAGAAAATCGATGTCGAGGTCCAAATTATCGCTCTCCTACTTCCCCAAGAAGGCTACAATAGCCGGACCGCTCCACGGGAAGTTAGATTTTCGATGATTTCACCTCATTACGGCATCACCAAAAGGGTTAACACCCACCAAAAATAGGTCCAAATGTTGGAAAAATTGCACACGCTTAACGGTAAACCCTCTAAAGGCACCCTTGCACAAGTCATCTTGGGTCAAGCGACTCGTCGCTTCTCTCACGAAGGTCATTCCCTCATCGATTCGTCGCTTGAGGGGGTAGTCACACTTAGTCACCAACCAACAATCACACACCCAATTAAGGAAAACGACATGCATTCAAAGAATCATTGACAAAGACAATCACGCTCCTGCTTGGGGCAGTAAACAAGCAACAATCAAATCAATCAAACACTTGGCATTTCGTGAATCATGAACACAAGGTTCCCCCTGAGGATAAAAACGCCCTTTGCCTGTTCATGACTGATCAATGTCTAAGTTCAAGTCACACCTCACCAAAACAGGTTAATACTTGAAATCAAATTCCTTAGCTCGTCAGAAGCAAGGATTCAAGAATGCATGCCCTTTCCATACTTGGGGCATCAAAAGTTGGTTAGGTTACCAAGAAACCCTAATCATTAGTGCTTTGGTTATCTATTTTTGCTCAAGCATCTGCGTCACCCGTAGCGCTTCCCAAAAAGGGGCATCTGTAGACACCAAAACAGCACCAATCCGATTATGTGACTGCAAACACTGATCGCTTTGACAAACACAGCCCCCAGGGCAGCCCTCAGAGGTCAAACAGTGGTCTTAACCACTTTCATAGCAATTTTGTGAGGTCAAGAAGCAATTTGGCACACTTAGACACTTTGCCTAGTAATCGTCTCACCCAGGGACGATTGCTAAATTGAAATCGTCCCACCCAGGGACGATTTCTGAAATCGTCCCCGGGTGAGGACGATTTCCAAGTTTAACGGGCAAAAAGACAAATGGGGCCAAGTGGCAGCCCGAACGAGTCGATTGATGACTCCTGCCTCGCACGCGTGTGTGAGTGGACAAATAGGCCGTTTGAGGACCGTCACAAGAGGCATTTATGAAAGCCCAAGTCAATGGAGGACTCCCCTCCCTCATGGGAAGACAAGACTGCCACATGGCGCCTATGACCAACACATGGCATTTGTGCTTCCCTCCCAAAAGAGACCCCATGGGTCTATAAAAGGTGGGACTTTTCTCACCCAAAATATACAGGTTGAAGGAGTTTTCAAGCAACGAAGTGCTGCCGAGTTGAAGACCCACTTGCATCCCTTTTGGTTCACCTTCCCACATCCACCAATCTCTTTTGCAAGGGAGGTTGTTGGGTGGCTTTTGGAAGCTTGAACCGGACCCAAATCCAACACATGGACACCTGAACCAACCAATTCGCCGACCCCCCAATCCTAAAAGGTTTTGGGCCCATCCCTAGTGGATTGGCGCCGGAATCAAGTGCCAACGGTGGGAGGCCCACTTGGGCACCCCCGCACTTTTCTTAAGTTTTAGAGCATTCTAGATTACTTTTTCAGGTTGCATTTTGTGTTATTATGTTTGGTTAACTCATAGCTGCAATTTCGTAACTTTTGGTCAGATTCTAGTATGTTTTGTGTCGCTTTGTTGTTTCACTGACTTGCAGGTGGCGAGATCAAATTCCCGAGGGTAGAGGCCAAATTGGGAGAATCCGACCATCTGGGTCGTCCCAAAATGGCCCCAATTACATAACCCCTTGTCTGCAGGTGTTTTGGAGACCTCGGGAGTCGACATTGGAGCGTGTCAGTTCGGCTTCCCCAACACAGAAGAAATCGTCCCACCCAGGGACGATTTACAGTCAGAAATCGTCCCACCCATGGACGAATTCCAGTTGAAGGCAGATTGGCCGACTGTCTCAGTGGCAATGGCCTGTTGGTAACATTTTCTGTCTTCTGGCAAGTTTTCAGGCTGTTTAGAATCATTTTGTTTACTGTTTTAGATAAATGTTTGCATGCATATTTTGATGATTTTAGAAGAACAAACACTTTTCACTTGCAGCAGGTGCTACTGACATCTTGGTTGTTTCTTTGTTCGCAGGAGAAGCAGCGGAGGTGAAGAACTCATCGACATCAGCGACGACATCATCTTGGCCCGCCCATTGCAATCGTGGGCACGCGGAAGGAGGAAGACTAAGTCACACATTGTAACAAAGACAAATTTAACGCTCCTAGCCCCTAAAAAGGGAGGAGACGTCTATGTAACCGAGGATAAGGATATTTGAATAAAGAGGGCTGTGATTTCTTTACATCTTTTCTTTCCTTTCCAAATTGTCTCTTTTCTTTGTTTTTGTGCATAAGGTTAAAGCGTTACATTTCGTCTTACATTGCATAATTAGTGTTTCCTTTGCCCGAAATCTCGTGCTTTCACATTTAATCTCATCCGTCCATCCTTCTTAATATGTTTCACAACCTATATTTAT